>BPLR01011629.1:0-65703 GCA_021605095.1 Caerostris extrusa | reverse complement strand
GACGAGCTATCGAAGTGCAATTATTTCCAGGCTAGAATTCATTTATCAATGGAAACAGTTACCGAAATGCAGCTAACGAGATGTCTGCGCCCTTTTCCTGGGGAGAATTGCAGTGTTATTTTGAGTTGGTTTTGCACTTAGGAATTAATTAGCAAGAGATTGAATCCCTAAACGACAGATTATTTTTATACCATAATCGACATGTAGGACCGACTAATAAACACAAAGTAAGTTATACCATATCTGTTATTAGTATCAAAATGTCAGAAGTCCCTAAGTAAAGTATTGTTATTTTTAAGCAACTTACGTTGTATACAACTTGTCCTGTAAACAGGTTTTTGCATTACCTAAACAAAAGTTTTTGAATCACATTATTAGTTTTTTCACAAAGTTATCTTTTGTAATCAAACAAGTGCTAATGCTGGATCGGTACATTAGGTTTGCGAATAAGGAGTAAAACCGAAATTTTCATATCTACTCTGATAAATCTGCAGGTTGTCAAGTTCCACATTGGATAAGAGTGGTGGATTTATAACATCACAGGCAATTTCTCAGGAAGTGATACACAAAATGACCAGCCACCTTGTTGCACTCTGATAATGATTCTGTTATGTAAAAAGGGAGTATCACGACTTGATTTCATAGACAAGCAACCTTGGAATTGTGAATCACATTATGCAATTGCACAAATTCAAAAATTAATTTCTACTGCGTAAATTCCTACAGATATAAATCCTACGTATCATTTACATCTTATTGCACGTAAGTTCTCAGAGCGTAGTAGACTTAAAAACTTCAGCAGTGTAATTCCTACACAAACTGCCATGATATCGTAGAAAGGATGTTATCAGTACTGTCTCCCCAGGTGATTTTATGTGGTAACTGGTAGTTAATCAGTATTATACGGTAACAGTCACTGAACAAAAGGGTAGTTGTTGCTTAAGTTCTATGCACCAGTTTAAATTGGTGAATTTTACCAGAGTTACTGGACAGATAATGAGATTAGATATGTATATGGTTGACATACTACATACCTAAATTTAAAAAACAAAAAAAAACAATAGCCACAGAACAGGTATGTTACACATGCCAGATCGGACGCAAAATTCATCAGAGCTAGAAGTCTACACCCAAGATGAAAATATTGAACAAAAGAATTAACAGAAGTAACAGTTCACTAATACAACTATACTATGCTAACAATGGCAATTGAAATTAGAAGTCAGACAATTTTTGATTTTATATCATTTATCAAGCAAAAAAAAAAAAAAAAAACGAACTTTATAGTCCTATGAGGTGGAAGGCAAATTTCAATTGTTCAAGAATTTCTCAAGCACGTCTGGAACTGGCCATTCATTTTAATAAAATTCGGCGATAAGATCTACCGTTTTATGAATGTGAGTTGTAATCCGTTAGAATGAAATATCTAACTTCGCCTTTGAAAATGCAGAAAGAGAATAGACATATATTGACACTATTACTTGATCCAAAGTTGATGTTGTCTTTACTTGCTGACAGGGTGTCCTGTACTCAGTTATGAGTGAAACGCAAATGGCATGTCTTCTTGGAAACGGGCCTCTCTTATATAGCCGGATTATGTTTAATCGATTTATGTAGCCGAGTTAAGATCAAGAAAAATTTTATCATTCCTATTCAATCTCGTTGTAATGGGAAAATATTGATCTCTTTTAGTCGTTGTAGATCTTAGAGGTTCATCCATCACTTTTTTCAGTGTATTCAGAATAATTGCCGGTCTGCTCATTGGACATGAAGCTGGAAGTTATATTTAATTATGAGATGTGCATTTGAGACTGCACTTCTTACAGTATTTCTCACGATTCACAATATAATTCCATCATTTTTTCTTTGATGCTACTCACTTTAAGTGGATACTTTTTAAATTATACCTAATATTTCTTTAAAAGACAAAATTATTTGAATATTGAAAGCGAATAAAGAGCCCAGAAATTGCAATGTGCACTAACAAAGTTGGCTCCTCTATATACTACAACCACACTCGTATAAGCTTATGTATTAGACAATAGAGTTACGAATCTTTGCTTGAGGGGTTCGTTTTATCTTTATTACAGCATTTTTTCCATAATATCGTCAAAATATGAAAATTCTATCATATTTGAACTCCTGTGCAATTTGAATTTTTATGCATTACGAATATTATAATAAAAATGAAATTACTGCTTTTATTTCGTTGAAAAAAAAAATCTCGGAATATCTAAATTTGAAGTAAATAGTTAAATTGCTTAATATTTTTATGAACATTATTTCAAAATTTAGTATCCCAAATTCTGTTGTGAAGTAATTTATCGAAGTAGAAGAATAATGTATATGTTAAGTAAACTGAACATCACAATAAAATACAAAATTTTAAAAAATAGGCATAATTTGACACAGTATAGCTATGTAAACTTCTAAAACTATAAAAAATATATTCATTTTCTTAAAAATAAATATTAATTTTTAGCTTAAATATTAACTACTTTATTTATTCATATTATGAAAACACAACACAAATACACATACATTTATTCATTTTAAAATAAAGTGAAGAAAAATATAAATACTGCATGATAAATTTTCTTTTGGTATATGTAATTATTTTGGTACATGTTGATAAAACGCATATTACGCTGGTAATGATAAATTCAATTATGACTAAAAATTTTCAAATGTATTTTTGTTCTTGATAAAGGTATAAATAATAAGAGATTAAATTAATTTCATCGCATTATAATTGGTCATAGTTATTATGTTATTGTCGTGTCCCCATGGAAGGAGGGAAGAGGGGGTGCAGCTTCTGTTCTGATGGAGCACCCATAGGTAGAAGCCTGACTTCTGCTCCGTAAAGCTCTAACAGTCATAGGAAACCGCGACCTACGGCAAAAGTGGATTCGAACCACTACAATCATCCACGGCACCGCCGGGACTCGAACACCAAAACTTTGGCACCGAGCACCAGTGCGCTAGACACTCGGCCATTCAGGTCCAGTCGTAGTTATTATAATATTCAACATTAAAAGTATGTACTTAATATCTATATTAACAACTCTACAATATTAATTTTAATGACGTTGCAAACAATTTTCATCTTCTATAATATATATATATCATATTTTTTAAATTTTAAAAAATAACGAGGGAAAAATTTCATATTCATAGAGACACTCTGAAGATAATTTTTATAATTATTATCTGTATATTAAATTTTAGTTTAGTTATTTTTAAATAGTAAAGTTTCATTAACAAGTATACTGAGAAGATACAAAGATTTAACTAATATTTATTTTAATTTGCTCTTTTAAATTTAAATTCTGTAAATTTTCATCAGCATTAAGTTTCATCAGCCCATGGCCCAGTGTTATAATGATTTTCAACAAAGACAATGTTATAAAATTCTTTTGAAAATTTGAGAACTTTTATTTTTATTTAATTTATAATTTTATAAAATGATTAAAATTTATAAAATAAAAAGGATTTTTATTTACTTATTAAGGTTTTTATTTTATATATTCTTCATGTTACAAATAGTAGATTTTCATTATACAATAATATAATGCTTAAGAAACATCATTAAAATTTTATTTTATCTACTGGCTTAGACAGATTTTTATGTTGAAATATAACCCAAAGACGTCATAAGACTGTGTAATTATTATGACTTAACTTTAAAAAATTGCTAATACTCATTTTTTAATTATGATAAACCCTTAACTCTTTTTTTAAAGTAGGGTTAAACTTTATTTATAATTTTTTTGGAACATAAGATCTTTAATTTCGCTCAAATGTACGTTGTGATTTGTTTTTTTAAAATAGTAATCAGAAAATATTTTTTTTCTATTTGCTGTGGACCCTAGTACAAAGATTAAAAAATATAATATTACGTAGTTAAGGTGATTTTAAATAAAATATTGAAGCAAATTTAAAAAAAAACATAATTAAATTATAATTAGTTGATGATTATTTTGATTCATATTTTTAATTAATAAAATTTTAAAAATCATTCGGATGAGTTGATAAATGATTTTTTTTCTGTTTGCTTTTACATTTTTTGGGGATAATTGGTTCTCATTATAAAAATAACAGACATTGTAACAATGGAATCACATACATTATTTTTTTTATTTGTTAGAAAGTTAATTTTGCTATTTTGTATTTAATTTTCTATGAATTTTTTTCTGTAAGTGCTTGTTGCTATAAAAAATATTCAAGCACTCAGAAACAAGATATTGAAAGTTTAAAATTTTTTTTAGAATGCTAGATTTAAATTTAATTTTCATGTATACATTTAAAAAAAATAGTATAAATGATTTAAATTAGATGTCAAGATCAAATTTAAGATGGAAAAAAAAAAAGTTCTATTATATTTTATTACAGAATTTATTATATTACAATATTTCGACTTAAAATAAAGACGCATTTCATAAAAATTTTAAGAAAATGGTTAAAAGTAATTAATGTTTATTAATATTCATGAAAATTTCTATAAGTTTTTTCATTCTTATATAGAACAAAATGCCTTTTAAATCAGTAAGAATATTTTGTCGTGAAATATGTGCATATACTAAAATAAAATATAAAAGGGTTTTCGAATGATAGATGGTATAAATAAAAGTCTTAGAATAAATTGCAAATAAAGTTGTCTCTGAAATCATTTGATGTTTCATAGGAGCACTTCCTTTTTCATGAATGAAGTTCAAATTGTGTTTATGTTCGTTTTATTATGTCTGAAACCGTTTTATTTTTTAAAAAAATGTTTACTAAATACATCAAGATGAAAAATGGTTTTTGCCCAAATTATATTCATGTTAAGACATTTCGACTATTACTTCTATATTGTTTTAAGGAAAATTAGGAATTATATTTCACATTTCGATATTTATTGAGATTAATAATATTAATACACAACAAAGTTCAAAACCTAATTATGTTATCTGATTTAGCGCTAATGTTAGCAATTTTTGTCACATTTTTCTAACTAGAATTGCGCAAAATATAAAAAGAAATTTTCAGGAATTTAAAATACATAATTTCAAAAAAAAAAAATTAATTAATTTCATTTGAAAAGATAATGACGATATATTGAAAAAAATTAACGATTTAACGATTAAATTTCGTCTACTACTTCTAATTTATTTTAAGGAAGCCTTCTATTTATTTTGTTTACTACTTCTATTTTGTGTTTGGAAGTAGTTTTTATATTTAAATATTTGGTTAGATAATAATAATACAAAATAAAGCTCAAAATCTTGTTATACCGATTGATTTAGTTTAAATGTTAGTAATTTTTGTCAACATTTTCTAACTAGCATTGCCAAAATATAAAAGGAATTTTCAAATTTAAAATACATAATTTAAAAAAAAAATGCATTAAATTCATTTGAAAATATAATGGTAAGATACTCAAAAAATTAAAAGAAATGATTAAAAATAAAAACGTGTACTTTTTAGTCAAAAAGTTATATATTTTTGTGTAATTAAAGTGAGCATACTTAATTTGTTACGCGGAACTAACAAGGATTTACAGCAAAAAAATTTTTAAAAAATGATAAACATAAATAAGCTTTTTTTAAATACATTTTCGTCTCATTAAAGAACTGTTTTATTCTTTAAAAAAGCATATAATTTAAAATAATATGAATTTTGAGTGGAAAAGATATTTATTTACTTTTGTGCAAACTTCAGACATAAAAGGGAACCTAATTAATATGTTCATGAAGTCATTTAATTTTTTTTTTTTTTTTCAAAGCAGTTACAGCAATTATATTTTTTTGAGCACATTTTATTTACATTTTTTTACTGAAAAAGATGATGAAAAAATGCAAATTTAATGGCAATCAATAATCGCCGAAAAATTGTAATTAATTTTCTTGGCTAAATATTTATAAATACAAAGTATTACAAATAATGTAAATTATTTTAAAGAGCGTTTCTGTTACTAGATGCATGAAATAATTTTTTAAAATAATGTGTTATTTATTATTTATGCATTTATCAATAATGTAAGTATCCTGCTATTAAATTATTTTTATGATAATTATTTTTATTTTAACGCATTAGGTATATTGTTCGTTTTTTTTTTTAAGTTTTTCTATAATTAGATTTTCTTTCTGCAAATAATAAACAATGGCATAATATTAAAAAAATAAAATACTGTTTTTCGTAACCATTGAAGTAATTTTACGAAATTTAGATTTTAAATTAGAGAAAAAAAAATGATTTAATGATTAAATTTCGACTACTACTTCTGTTTTGTTTTAAGCAGATTAAAGGAAGTAGTTTTCATATTTAAATATTTGGTTAGATAATAAATAATAATAATAATAATAATAAATAAAGTTCAAATTCCTGTTATACAACTTGATTTCATTTCAATGTTAGTAATTTTCAACAGTCTTTTCTTAACTAGCATTTAGCAAAAAAGTTCATTTGAAAATATAATGACGAGATACTCAAAAAATGAAAAGAAACGATTAAAAAATAAAAACCTGCGCTTTAGTACAAAAAGTTATATATTTTTGTGTAATTAAAGTGAGCTTACTTATTTTGTTACGAGAAACTAACAAGGATTAATATTAAAAAGAAATCTTAAACAAAAATACTTTTTTTAAATACATTTTCGTCCCATTAAAGAACTGTTTTATTCTTTAAAAGAAAACATATAATTTAAAATAATATGAATTCTGAGTGGAAAAGATATTTATTTACTTTTGTGCAAACCTGAGACATAAAAGGGAACCTAATTAAAATATTCATGAAGTCATTTAATTTTTTTTTTTTTTTTCAAAGCAGTTACTGCAATTATATTTTTGAGCCCATTTTCTTTAGATTTTTTTCTAAGATGATGAAAAGATGCAATTTTAATGGCAATCAATAATCAACGTAAATTTTAATTAATTTTTCTTGGCTAAATATTTATAAAAACAATATATTACAAAAACTGTAAGTTATTTTAAATAGCCTTTTTGTTATTACATACATAAAATTATTTTTTAAAACAATGTGTTATTTAATAGTTATGCATTTATCAGTAATGTAAGTATCCTATTATTAAATTATTTGTATGATAATTATCATTATCTTAACGCATTAGTTTTGTTTCTTTTTTTTTTCAAGTCTTTTCGTAATTAGATTTTTTTCTAAAAATAACAAACAGTGTCCTAATATTATGAAAATAAAATACTCTTTTTCGTAACCAGCGAAGTTATTTTACGAAATTTATCGAAGTATCCTAGAAATGCAAATAGTAAAAACTGAAATATTTTAAATATATACAGAATTTTATAGTTTTAATAGAAATAAATTGAAAGAATTGAAACACTTTAAATAATAATAATAATACTAAATTGAAAAGAAGCTTTTTCAAAAATCTTTTGATGTTCCAGATGAATTTTTATCTTTTTTAAATAATTCTGAAAACATATTTTGCATTAAAGAATTTTATAAATATAATAAGACAGAAATTGAATGTTTTCTAATTCCATCTATTGAATGTTTGTAAATTGCAATGGATTTTTTAAAAATATATTATGCATCAAACGAAATTTGTGTGAAAGTTTTTGCTGTCTACGAATTTGCGAAATATATTAATAAAAGACTACATCATGCATAAAATTTTCTTATGTAATTTGATATTTCTTTTAACCAGTATTGCTTAAAATTTAAAAGGGATATTTTATGAATTTAACTATTCTTAAAAAATAGATTTCTTTAAAATAAATTCTTCAAAAAATTAAATGAAAAGATTGTTTTTAGAAAAGTGCATAAATTTTACAGGACTACAAAGAGTACACAAAAATACAAAAAAAGAGTACACAAAAATTAAAGTTTGTGCCACTGTACAAATATAAAATATAAAGTGATTTGCTTATTGAATCAGGCTTTCTTTATACGAAATATTATTCAACAGAATATTTCATTAAGAAATCTAAAACTTCGAAAATACTGGGTTATTTTTTACGAAAATTGATAAACAGCAAATATTTTTCTGTTGAATAAAATTTATGAAAGGTACGCCTTCAGAAACACTGAGTAAAAAACGATTTACAATTGGTATAAAATTAATAGTTTAATAAAGTACAACACCAGATAAATATTAATGATTAAAACTTATTAAATATAAGTGTAATTACTGTGAATATTATTACAGTATTTTGGTGATTCAATTGTCTTTCTGTCTATTGCAATTTATTGAAAATATGTATATAAACAATGAGTTTAAATTTATATAATTCCATTTTGTTTACCTGATTTTTAAAAAAATTTGGAAAGGCTCGTTCTCCATTGGGATTATTTCCAAAATATGTGCAATAATTTATATTTATCTTTATTCAACTGATCAATTACCAATCTGAGTATAGTTATGCAGTACAACTAGTGCTATTTATTATTATAAATCCTAAGTATTTTTTTAATAAGTTTAGTTTTATAAAACATACGTCGTCAAAAACACTCAGGAAAAAAACGATTTACAACTTGTTTGAAATCGGTAAATTTAGAAAGTACAACGTCAAAAATAAATATTATTGATGAAAGCGAATTATCAATTATAAATATGAATTCTGTGAATATTATTAAAATTTTTTTTGTGACTCAATTCTTTTGATTTAGTGATCCAATTCAATTGTCTTGTCAATTGTCAATTAAATTTTATTGAAAATTTGTATATACACAATAAGTTGAAATTCATATAATTCCATTTTGATTAAAAAATTGTGGAAAAGGTCATTCTTCATTTGGATCATTTTCAAATTTTATGCAATAGCTTTATCAATTTACCAATAGCAATATCTTTATCTAACTGATGAATTACCAATATGAGTATAGTAATTATCCAGTATGAGTAGCGCTGTTTATATTAAATCATAAAATTAAATGGCACAATAATGAAATTACCTACATTCCCTAAATATCACAACAATGTTTATTCCTCATCTACATTTGGGAAGCAAATTTGAAGCTACGTGATCAGAACGTGCTGTATAAAACGTTATTGAAAATATGTCTATACACAATTTGAAATTTGCATAATTCAATTTTGTTTAGCTGATTTAAAAATTAATAGAAAGGTTCGTTATTCATTGGGCCTATTTCAAATTTTATGAAATAGTTTATATTTATCTTTATCTAACTGATCAATTACCACTCTGAGTATACTCATCCGGTATAAGTAGTACTGTTTATTATTATAAATCATAAAAATGATTATATTTAGGGAGAATTTAGGCAGAATGATGAAATTACTTACATCCCCTAAATTTAACAGCAATGTTTATTCCTCATCTACCTGTGGGAATGCATGTTGGGGATGCAAGTTTGAAGTTACGTGATCAGAACGTGCTGTTCGGTCACGTTTCGAACGTGACTAATGTTGGAACCGAAACAGTTTTTAGTACATGCTGCCTCCTCCATTTTTTTTTTTTTCTTTTATACTTTGAGTTCTGAATTTTATATACTAAAGTTCCCGTATAGATGTATACATAGATATTTATATAGGTTTATTTACTGAGCTTTCTTTTCCGTTCAGAAAAGGATGAAATCAGATTTTCAATAGTGCTTTTCCATCACTAAGAAAAGGCACAAAAACAGAAACAAGATTTTTTTCTTTTTTACTTGCTGTACTTCAGTCGGAGTAAAGCTAAGGTATACAGATCCCAGATGCTTCTTCTTTTCATGTTGTTGTTTTTATTTGCCTTTTTTTTTTTTTCTTCCTGTGCTACCAGCATTTGTAGTTGTCCTTTTATATTTGTGTTTTGGATTGCTGTTTTTTTCCTGCACTTCAGGAGAATTAGATGATCTAGCTAGCGTGATTTCTCCCGACATCATACCAGAGCCCCAACCTTGATATCTTCGTTTGTTTATTTATTGCATTGGGAAGCAGCCGTGATTCGTCGTTTTTGTTTTCTCGACGTCACTGATATGAAAACTGGGAAACAAAATAATGCGGAAGTTTGTTCCTGTGACAAAATTATTTCGTTTTTGGATGTAACGCAGTGGTATTTTTAAATTCTTTTTTGCTTTTTTTTTGCATTTCTGATTTTGATTTAGAAATTATTCGATGAGATTCGTGTCTATACTTTCAAAACAATATTTACACAAAAATAAATCACAACAATATAAATTTAAAGATGGAATATGGGTGAATTATGCCTGAATTAGGACTATAAAATGTTGTAAATCTTATTTTAAAAAAGTAATAAAAAGTGTATTAGTGGACATTTTATAAATTACTTGTCATAAAAATAGTTACTACATTTAATTGCAATATATTACTGATTAAAAACGGAATTTTTGATATAAAAATGGATTTTTTCCTTTCAAGTAATTAAAATTTAACTTTACATCATTATTTCTATTTATACAATAAAATATTGTTCCTGCAATAATCAATTAAAAATTATTTATTGCATTGGGAAGCCAGCGTGATTCGACGTTTATGTTTCCTCGACGTCACTGATATGAAAATAGGAACAATAACCATAATTATTATAGTAAATATAATTATTTGAATTTCTGTAATATTTATTTTCATCTTAAAGTGTGGATATATTATATATTTTCTTGAAAAAGAAAAATAAATATATATTTAAAGATAGAGGGAAGTAATACAATTCCAAAATAAAAATTATAACTCATATTGGCAAAATTAAGAAGAAAATAATAAATAAATTAAAGGAAATAAAATTATTTTTATAAAATATTCTTATTTAAATAATGATAAAACATGAAACAATAATAATTCATTACTGTAAATAAACCATATAAAGGATTATGGCTAATTAAGAGAATGAATAGTTTATTTTTAGGGTATTTTCCAAAATATAAAATTGGTAAAATTGTATTTTTTTTACAAAGTAAAAAGGAGATAGGTGAAGATATATATAATTTAAGATAAATCTTTCATAAAATAACTAATAAGAAAATTAGATTTTTTTCTAAGATGTTGAAAAGATGCAATTTTAATGGCAATCAATAATCACCCAAAACTGTAATTAATTTTTCTTGGATAAATATTTATAATTACAATATATTACAGAAACTGTAAGTTATTTTAAATAGCGTTTTTGTTATTACATGCATAATTTTTTTTTAAACAATGTGTTATTTAATAGTTATGCCTTCATCAGTAACGTAAGTATCCTATTATTAAATTATTTTTATGATAATTATGATTATTTTAACGCATTAATTTTATATATCTTTAAAAAAAAAAAAAAAAAAAAAAAAAAAAAGTGTTTTCGTAATTAGATTTTTTTCTGTAAATAATAAACAATGACATAATTTTCAGAAAATTAAATACTGTTTTCGTAACAAACGAATATATTTTTACGAAATTTATCAAGCCATCCTAGAAATACAAATACTAAAAACTGAAATATTTTCAATATATACTGAACTTTATACTTTTTGATAGTAATAAACTGAAAGAGTTGAAATACTTTAAATAATAATAATAAAAATAAATTGAAAACAAACTTGTTTCAAAAATCTTTTGATGTTCCAGATGAATTTTTAACCTTCTTTTAATAAATTCTGAAAACATGTTTTACATTAAAGGAATTTTCTAAATATAATACATCAGAAAAGGGATGTTTTTCTAATTCTGTCTATTGAAGGTATGTCAATTGCAATGAATTTTTAAATATATTATGCATCAAAAGAAATTTGTGTGAAAGTTTCGCTGCCTACGAATTTGTGAAATATATTAATAAAAGATTACATCATGCATAAAATTTTATCTGGTAATTTGATATTTCTTTTAACCAGTATTGCTTAAAATTTAAAAGGGGTATTTTATGAATTTAACTATTCTAAAAAAATAGATTCTAGTAAAAGAGATTCTTCTATAATTGAAATGAAAGATTATTTTTAGAAATGTACATAACTATTACAAAAAAAAAAAAAAAATGAGTCAAATATAATAGTTTGTATCACTTGTAAAAATATTAAATATTTAGTCACTTGTTTATTGCATCTAGTTTTCTTTAGATGGAATATCTCTATTCTACAGAATATTTAATACAAATCTAAAATGCTGAAGTCACTGGGTGAATTTTACGACATTTGATACACAGCCATGATTTTCTGTTTAATAATTTTGTGAAAGATGCGTCGTCAAAAACGACTTACAACTGGTTTAAAATTGGTAGCTTAATAAAGTGCATCACCAGATAAATATTATTGATGAAGAAAACCATGAATTCTGTGAATATTATTACAATTTTCTTTTGGTGATTCAATTGCCTTTGCGTGTATTGAAAATATGTGTATACACAATGAATTGAAATTCGTGTAATATCATTTTGTTTACCTGATTAAAAAAAAAAAATATGGAACGGATAGTTCTTCGTTAGCGTTATTTTCAAAATTTATGCAATGCTTTATATTTATCTTTATCCAACCTATCATTTGCCAATTAGAGTATACTGATCCCGTATAAGTAGTGCTGTTTATTATTTTAAATCATAAGCCTGAATGACAGAATAATGAAATTACTTACATTCCCCAGATATAACAGCAATGCTTATTTCTCATCTACATCCCTCGTAATCAGAATTGAACTTTATTGAAAATATATTTATACACAATAAGTTAAATGTGTATAATTCAATTTTGTTTTAATGATTTAAAAAAAAAAAACTTGTAGAAAGGCTCGTTCTTCATTGGGGCTCTTTCCAAAATTTATGAAATAGTTTTTATATATCTTTTTACCCAATTGATCGATTACCAAGCCGAGTATACTTATCCGGTATAAGTAGTAACGTTTAATATTATAAATTGTAAAACTGATTATATTTATGGAGAATTTAGGCAGAATAACGAATTTACTTACATTCCCTAAATCTAACAGCAATGTTTTTTCCTCATCTACCTGTGGGAATGCAAGTTTGAACTTACGTGATCTGAACGTGCTGTTCGGTCACGTTTCGAACGTGTCTAATGTTGGAAACGAAACAGCTTTTAGTACATGCTGCCTGCATCCCCCTTTTTTTTTTTTTTCCCCTTTTATACTTTGAGTTCTGAATTTATATACTGAGAGTTCCAGTATAGATGTATACATATATATATATATATATATATATATATATATATATATATAGGTTTATTTATTTACTGAGATTTCTTTTCCGTTCAGAAGAGGATGAAATCATATTTTCAATAGTGCTTTTCCATCACTAAGAAAAGGCACAAAAACAGAAGAACGAGCTATTTCTTCTTTTTTTTTACTTGCTCTACTCCAGTCGGAGTAAAGCTAAGGTATACAGATCACAGATGCTTTTTCTTTTTCATGTTGTTGTTTTTATTTGCCCTATTTTTTTCTTCCTGTGCTACCAGCATTTGCAGCTGTCCTTTTAAATTTTTGTTTTGGATTGCCGTTTTTTCCCCCTGTACTCCAGGAGAATTAGGTGATCTAGCTAGCGTGATTCCTCCCGACGTCATACCAGAGCCCCAACCTTGATATCTTTGTTTGTTTATTTATTTATTTTTGCATTGGTAAGCAGCCGTGATTCGACGTTTTTGTTTCCCCGATGTCACTGATATGAAAAGAGGGATACAAAATAATGCGGAAGTTTGTTCCTGTGACAACATTATTTCGTTTTTTTGGATGTAACGCCCTGGTGTTTTTAAAATCTTCTTTGCTTTTTTTGGGCATTTCTGATTTTGATTTAGAAATTATTTGATGGGATCCGTCTCTAAATTTTTCCAACTCTATTTTCACAAAAATAAATCAAAACTTAATATTTTTATGGATGAAATATGTGTGAATTATTTCATGAAGTCGAAAATGTTATAAATCTTCTTTAAAAATAATAAATATTTGTTTGGTGAACTTTTTATAAAATACTTGTTATAAAAACGTTCATTATCTTTAATAGTGATATATTATTAATTAATAACGTGTTTGGAGAAAGAAAATTATAATTTCTTTTGGGGTAGGGGGGATTTTTTTCGAGGGGATTCGTTTCTAAAATTTCCCAACAATACATACACAAAAATAAATCACAACTTAATATTTTTCTAGTTAAAAAATTAGTGAGTTATTGCCACAACGCGAAAAATGTTATAAATCTTATTTTAAAAATAAAAATATTGTATTAGTGGGCATTTTATAAATTACTTGTTATAAAAATATTTATTATATTTAGCAGTGGTATAATATTGATTAATAACGTGATTTGACTTATAAATTGATTTTATGTTTAAAGTAATTAAAATTTAACTTTACATCATTATTTTATTTATACAATAAAATATTTTCACGCAATAATCAATTAAAATTTTTTTATTACATTGGGTAGCAGCCGTGATTCGTCGTTTTTATTTCCTTGACGTCACTGATATGAAAACAGGAAAAAATAATGCGGAAGTTTGTTCCTGTGACAACATTCTTCGTTTTTTGTATTTTTTTGTGTTTTTCATTGTCAACTATTTTAAAATATTGTTCCCTTTAAGAAACCAGAGTGATATTTTTTTCCTAATTATTGAAATCTTCTACATCGTTTACAATTTGGAAGCCTTACAAAATGCAATGTAGCACAATTATATGTTTCATTTTGTTCAATGTGAAGTGCAAAATATTTATTTTAGTTAAAACAACAATATCGTTAATAGATAGTTCATCGAAAGTTGAGAAAATATTTTGTGTTTCGATAGAAAAATGGCTCAGGGAAGTTTAATATTTTTTTTCTTATTTTTGCTGTAAGATACGTATAGTAGTTTTTACTGGAACGAATGAAAATGATATTTATTTATTTTTTTTCCTGTTGTGTATTTCTTATTTAAAAATGTAAAACTCATTCTATATAAAAAATAATTTAATAATCGAAAGAACTAATATTAATCTAAATTTAAGCTTTTTAAAAATTATGCAATTTAAGAGATTTTTGTTTTACTTATTAAACATAACTTTTTATGTATTTTCATATTAGAAAATAGTAGCTTTTTTGCATTATACAATAATAATTTGTTTAACAAACATCATTCAGATTTATATTTTATATACTGGCATAGACAGATTTCTTATGTTGAAATATAACCCAAAGACGCCATAAGACTGTGTAATTAAGATTTGACTTTAAAAAAATTGCTAATTCTCATTTTATAATTCTGATAAGAACTGAATTCTTTTTTAAAAGCAGGTTTAAACTTTATTTATAATAATCTTGGGACATAAGATCTTTAATTTCACCGAAATGTAAGTTGTGATTTTTTTTTTTTTAAGCACTAAGCATAAAATATTTTTTTTTCTGTTTGTTGTAGACCCTGGTACCCAGATTAAAAAATATATATTTCGCAGTTAAGGTGATTATCAACAAAATATTGAAGCAATTTAAAAAAAAAAAACATAATTAATTTATAATTAGTTGATAATTATTTGATTATATTTTTTAATTAATAAAATGTTAAAATCATTCAGATGAGTTGATAAATGAAATACATTTTTTTTGCTTTTACACTTTCGGGGATAATTGGCCCTCATTATAGAAAATAACAGGCATTGTAACACTGCAATCACATCAATTTTTTTTTTTTTTTTTTTTAATTTTTAAATAGTCATTTTGTGATTTTGAATTTAGATTTTTTTTTCTGCAAATGTTTGTTGTTATAAAAATTATTCAAGCATACAGTAACAATATGTTGGAAGCTAATTTTTTTTAGAATAATATACGTAAATTTAATTTTCTTGTAGATATTTAAAGAATTAATATAACTGATTTATATCAGAAGTCTATATCAAATTTTAGATGAAAAAAAAATATTACCACTATATTTTAGAGCAGAATTTGATATATTCCATTATTACGAAATAAATAAAGTACACATCATAAAAATTTGAAGAAAATGGTTAAAATTAATTAATATTTATTAATATTTAACAAATTTTCAGTAAAATTTTCATTCTTATATAGCAACATACCATATTCAACAGGATTATTTCGTCATTAAATGCAAAAATATGTGCATATAGTAAAATAACCTATAAAAGTGTTTTCGAATGATAAATGGTATAAACAAAAATTTTAGAATAAATTGCAAATAATGTTGTCTTTGAAATCATTTGATGTTTCATATGAGCACTTCCTTTTTCATGAATGAAGTTCAAATTGTGATTTATGTTCTTTTTATTATATATGAAAACGTATTTTTTTTAAATTTTTTACTAAATATATTAAGATGAAAAATGATTTTTGCCCAAATATTTTTCTATTGAAGATATTTCAACTGATATTTCAATTTTGATTAAAGGAAAATAAGTGAAATATATTTCATATTGGAATCTTATTTAGATTAATAATAATAATACAGAATAACGCTCAAATTCTTGTTATGCTACCTGATTTAATTTCAATTGTTAGTAATTTTTTATCAACATTTTCTTAACTAGCATTGCTCAATATCAAAAGGAATTTTTCAAGAATTCAAAGTAAATAATTAAAAAAAAAAATTAAATTCATTTGATATTATAAAGACGAGATACTGAAAAAAAATGAGAAGAAACGATTAAAAAATAAAAACGTGTGCTTTAATACCTGAAGTTAGATATTTTTGTGTAATTAAAGTGAGCACACTTATTTTGTTCTGAGAAACTAACAAGGATTATTAGTTAAAAAAAAAAAATTTAAGAAATGATAAACATAAATAAGCTTTTTTAAATACGTTTTCGTCTCATTAAAGAACTGTTTTTTTCTTTAAAAACGGCATATAATTTAAAATAATATAAATTCTGAGTGGAAAAGTTATTTATTTACCTTTGTACAAACCTCAGACATAAAGGGAACCTAATTAGAATATTCATTATGATAATATAATATTTAAGTGTGTTTCATATTGATAATAATTAAGTTTGTTTTTTTATTATTTATTCAAAGCAGTTACTGCAATTATGTTTTTGAACCGTCTTCTTTGAATTTTTTTAAAAGACGATGAAAAGATACAATTTTAATGACAGCCAATAATCACCAAAAATTTTAATTACAATAATTAAATACAATATATTCCAAATAATGTAAATTATTTTAAAAGAGCCTTTTTTGTTATTAAAAGCAGAAAATTAATTTTTTTTTTTAATAATGTGTTTTTTAATGGTTATGCATTCTATTATTAAATAATTTTTATAATTATCGTTATTTTAACTCTTTAGTTTTATGATTACTTTTTTTTAAATTTTTTTTATAATTAGGTTTGTTTTCTATAAATAAACAATGAGCTAATAATAAGAAAATAAAAAATACAGTTTTCGTAACCAATGAAGTTATTTTACGAAATTTATCAAAGCATCCTAGAAATATAAATAGTAAAAACTGAAATATTTTAAATATATACTGAACTTTATAGTTTTAATAGAAATATACTGAAAGAGTTGAAACACTTTAAATAATAATAATAAAAAAAAATTCAAAAATCTTTTCATGTTTCAATTGAATTTTTATCATTTAAAGTTAATTTTGAAAATATATTTTATATTAAAGGAATTTAAAATTGTAATAAGACATAAAAAGAATTTTATATATTGAATGTATATCAATTTCAATGTTTTTTTGATTATAATACGCAGCAAATGAAATTTGTGAAAAGTTTAGCTGTCTACAAATTTTTGAAATATATTAATAAAAGAGCACATCATGCATAAATTTTTCCTACGTAATTTGATATTTCTTTTAACCAGTATTGCTTAAAATTTAATGAATTTAAATTTTAAATTTATGAATTTAACGATTCTTAAAAATAGATTCTTTAAAACAGATTCTTCTAAAAATGAAATGGAAAGATTGTTTTTAGAAATCTACATGAATATTACAAAAAAAAAAGTCACAAATAAAAGCTTATTGCCATTTGTACAAATATTAAATATTTACCCATTTGATTATTGCATCAAGTTTAAAGAAAACTTGATGATAAAGGTATCTCTATTAGATATCTCTATTCTACAGAATATTTCATAAAAAAAAATCTAAAATTATGAAAACACTGGGTGATTTTTAAGAAAATTGATAAATAGACATGATTTTTCTTTTTAATAAAATTTATGAAAGATATATCATCAAAACACTCATGAAAAAAAATTACCATTGGTATAAAATCGGTAGTTTAATAAAGAACTGCACCAAATAAATATTATTGACGAAAATTTTATTAAATAAAACTATGAATTCAGTGATTATTATAACTTTTTTTTTGGTGATTCATTTGTCTCTTTATCTATTGTACTTTATTGAAAATAGGCTTATACACAATGAGTGGAATTTCATTAATTCCATTTTGTTTACCTGATTGAAAAGAAAATTATAGTTAGGATCGTTCTTCATTGGGATTATTTCAAAACTGTATGCAATAGTTTATATTTATCTTCATCAAATGATCAATTACCAATCTGGGTATACTTATACTGTATAAGTAGTGATGCTTATTATTATAAATCATAAGCCTTTTTTAATATGATTTATAAAATATACGTCGCCAAAAACATTCAGGAAAAACTATTTACAACTGGTTTAAAAATCGGTACTTTAATAAAGTGCAACCCCAAATAAATAGTATTGATGAAAACTTTATTAAATATAAATATGAATTTTGTGAATATTATTACAAATTTTTTTTTTTACGTTTCAATTGTTTTGGATTTGGTGATTCAATTCAATTGTCTTGTCAGTTATCTATTGAACTTTATTGAACATATGTATATACACAATAAGTTGAAATTCATATAATTCCATTTTGATTTTAAAAAATATGTAAAGGCTCGTTCCTCATTCCAAGCATTTTTCAAAATTTATGCAATAATGTCTGATATTTATCTTTATCCAACTGATGAATTACCAATATGAGTACAGTACTTATTCAGTACTTATTCAGTATAAGTAGTGTTTATTATTATGAATCATAGGCCTGAATGGCAAATAACGAAATTACTTACATTCCTAAATACACTCATGTCCATAAATTAAGGATAATGAAGTTCAAGCAAAGAAAGAGACAAAAAAAAACAAATTTGACTTATTTGTAAAGTCTATTTACTAAACAAAAGGCAAAGAGCAAAAAAGATGCTATATGTTTGACATAATTAATAAAAATTGCGATTTTTTTCTCCCTGGAGCAAATTTCAAAAAAGAACCTATTTACAAAAAACAGTATAACATGATTAGTATGATGGTTAATATGGAGTATGTCACCCGGACGATGCAATACAGGCCTTACAACGCCTAGGAATGCTGAGTATCAAATTATCAATCTGATCTTGGGGAATATTACACCACTCATCAAGCAAGGCCCTCCAAAGTTCCGGTCGACAGGTCGGAGGGGGGTTGACGGGCTGCAATTCGTAGGCCAAGCATATCCCACACATGCTCTATTGGATTCAAGTCCGGTGAGTATGCTGGACAATCCATACGGGTGATAACCTCCAATTGAAGGCATTCGTCTACAATGTTTGCACGGTGAGGACGGGCGTTGTCATCCATAAACAGAAATTTAGCACCCATGGCGCCCCGAAATAAACGTGCATGTTGTTCCAGAATGACATCCCGATAGCTGTGGCCTGTCATCGTTACACTCTGAACATGCAGGTCAATTCTGGAACCAAGAATAATTCCTCCCCAAACGAGCCATCCTGCATCACCGTAACGGTGTCGTTCAATGGTGTTCTCTTGGTGGTAACGGGTACCTGGCGCTCTCCATATGAAAGTCCGGTGAGAATAAGACTGCAAACTAAACCTGGACCCGTCGGAAAACATCATACGAGACCACTGTTACGGTGTCTACAATGCATGCTCTCTACTCAGGTTAATCGCAGGCGACAGTGAGTTGCGGTAAGCGGGACACTTCTTACAGGCCGTCGAGTATATAGACCAATGTGCCCTGAGCGTCTGTACACTGTTTGCCTTGAAACTGTCGTACGGTAGCTGAAGAGAGCTAACGAGACAGGTCTGATGCTGTGCTCCGTCTGTTTTTTTTGGCAGTAACTACTAAATACCGGTCCTCATTCGGCGTTGTAATTCGGAGGCGACCTGTGCTGTAACATCGACTCACATTACCATCATCTTGGAATCGTTGCCAAAGCCTGGAGATAACTCTGGGCGATTCCAAGTTCCTCGAATACTTCCAGCTGGGTACGTCCACATTCCAGTCGTCCGATAATTCTGCCACGTAAAAACACATCCAAATGCTTCCTTTGTGCCATAACTATGCGGTTATTGCACTGAAAGGCTTTAAAGCGCTTGTGAACAATTTTACTTCTTTGCCACCATTCCTTATATACCCTTCTCTTACACTCTCGTCATTGTGACGTACTATCCGCGCCATCTGGTGGTTTCCTGTAATTTGCATATTCTTCTTCAAGATTTGTGTGATAATTCTACAGGTGAAAGTTTTATTTTAGAGATCAATTTCTGTGTGATTCTGAATTATCCTTAATTTATGGACATGAGTGTATAAAAGCAATGTGTATTCCTCATCTACTATAGTGATGCAAGTTACAAGTTATGCAATCAGAACGTGATATATTGAAAATGCTGTATTGAACGTGCTGTTATTGAAAATATGTCCATACACAATGATTTGAAATTCAATTTTGTTTACCTGATTTAAAAAAAAAATGTTGATAGGCTCGTTCTTCATTGGGGTTATTTCAAAATGTATGCAATAGTTTATATTTATCTTTATCAAACTGATAAATTACCAAGTTAAATATACTTATCCCGTGTAAGTAGTATTCTTTATTATTGTAAATCATTAGCCTGAATGGCATAATAATAAAAAATACTTACATTCCCTAAATATAACAGTAATGTTTATTCCTCACCTACTATTGGGATGCAAGTTAGAAGTTATGTAATCAGAACGTGCTGTATTGAACGATGTTGGAAATATGTCTAAACACAATGAGTTGAAATTCGTATAATACCATTATATTTACCTGATATAAAAAATATTGTGGAAAGGCTCGTTCTTCATTGGGGCTATTTTCAAAATGTATGAAATAGTTTATATTTTTTTTGTCCAATTGATCAATTACCAATCTGGTATACTTATTCCGTATAAGTAGTTCTGTTTATTATTATAAATCATAAGCCTGAATGGCAGAATAATGAAATTACTTACATTCCCTGAATATAAGAGCAATGTTTATTCCTCATCTACCTGTGGGAATGCATGTCGGGGATGCCAGTTCGAAGTTACGTGATCAGAACGTGCTGTTCGGTCACGTTTCGAACGTGCTAATACTGGAACCGAAACAGTTTTTAGTACACGCTGCCTGCCTCCCCCACTTTTTTCTCTTTTATACTTTGAGTTCTGAATTTTATATACTGAAGTTCCTGTATAGATGTATACTTATATATATATATATATATATATATATATATATATATATATATATAAGTATACATCTATACAGGTAATTATACATCTATAAACCTATATATATATATATATATATATATAGGTTTATTTTATTTACTGAGCTTTCTTTTCCGTTCTGAAGTGGATGAAATCAGATTTTCAATAGTGCTTTTCCATCACTAAGAAAGGCACAAAAACAGAAGTAAGAGCTTTTTTTTTTTTTTTGCCTTGCTCTACTCCAGTCGGAGTAAAGCTAAGGTATACAGATCGCAGATGCTTCTTCTTTTCATTCTGTTGTTTTTATTTGGCTCTTTTTTTTCTTCCTGTGCTACCAGCATTTGTAGTTGTCCTTTTATATTTTTGTTTTGGATTGCCGTTTTTTTTTCCTGCACTTCAGGAGAATTAGGCGATCTAGCTAGCGTGATTCCTCCCGACGTCATACCAGAGCCCCAACCTTGATATCTTCGTTTGTTATATATTTATTTATTGCATTGGGAAGCAGCCGTGATTCGTCGTTTTTGTTTCCTCGGCGTCACATATGAAAATAGGAAAAAAAATAATGCGGATGTTTGTTCCTGTGACAACATTATTTCGTTTTTGGATGTAACGCCCTGGTTGTTTTTAAATTCTTTTTCGGCATTTTTGATTTTGATTTAGAAATTATTCTATGGCATTCGTCTCAAAAATTTCCCAACTCTATTTGCACAAAAATAAACTAAAAAACTTAATATTTTTATAGATGAAAAATGTGTGAATTATTAAAAAGAATTCAAAAATGCTATAAATCGTATTTAAAAAAATAAATATGGGACAAATAATTTTGAAAAAATACATTTTGGACCAGAGGCCTTTTGATAAATTACTTGTTATACAAATATTTATTATATTTAATAGCGATATATTATTGGTTAGTAAACTGCTTTGATATGTAAAATTATTTAATGTTTTGAAGTAATTAAAAATTTAACTTCACATCATTATTTTTATTTATATATTAAAATATTTTCGTGTAATGATCAACTAAAAACTATAAAACTAGTAAAACTTTGCCTGTAAAAATGTTTTAAGGCTGCTATAAAAGATAAAAATTGTAATTTTTTTTATCAAATAACATCTTTAATTCTAAATCTCCTGGATAACTGTATTTGATAAATAAGTTACTGATTTTCTTTAATGCTTTCTGATTTAATGTATGTAAATTTTTAGTTTTTGCATGATCATTATTTTTTTATAATGAGAAATCGTATTTAAAGGTAAGAGAAAATAGATTAGAATTTGCTTAGTACAATTTTGATTGTATTTCAAAAAATAACATTATTCTTTTTAAGCTGGGAATTCGGTTTGTAAAATAATTTTAAATATAGTTAAAAATACTAACTTAGCAATTAGAGTTAACATATTATTTAGATCAAGATTATCTTAAAATACAGTAATGATTTTCAACATTCATTCGTTTATTTCCATGGTTTAATTACTACTTAAATTTACTTATTACTTACATAAATTTACTTATTGTTCTTATTCTTATTATTATTTATTGGATATTACTTAAATTTAGTACTTACTTAAAATGACAGAACATGTAATTTTCCCAACTTTATATTTTATTTACAAATTTATTTTGCTGCACATTTATGGTGGTTTTTGATACAAAATTAGCAAATATTTAAATAATATTGCATGATGAATTCCATTTTAAACTATTTTTAAAAGCTTTTTCTTTCACCTTTAAGAAACTAGAATTATATTTCTTCTTAATTATTAAAATCCACTACATTGTTTACAATTTGGAAAACTTAAAAAATGCTACATAGTAGTTAATTATTTTCCCTTTTCTTCAATGTGAAATGAAAAATATTTATTTTAGTTAAAATAACAGCATCTTTAATAGATAGCTCATTGAATGTTGTAAAAACATTTTTGTGCTCCTATAAATATAGCTCATGGAGATTTGTTATTATTCTGTTTTCCTGATTTTTGCTACAAGATATTTATAATAAATTTTTTTGCAAAAGCACGAAAATAAAATTTAATTTTCTTGGTAGCATATTTCCTACTTCAAAATGTAAAACTTTTTCTATATAAAAATTTTTTTAATTATCAAAAAACCAATATTAATCTAAATTTAATCTTTTAATTTTTCCAATTTTCAATACAAAATAGCTTAGATTAATGATACAAATGCAATATAAATACTTTTAATTTATCTGTACATTTGATAATTAAACAAAAAAAGGAAATAGAATCATTTTCGGGAACCCATTGAAACACGCTATCATCAGTGAAATTCTTACCTTGTTCTTCAAAAAGTTGGTGTACTTATATTTGACATCTATCGTCTTGTATATAAATTAAAATAATAAATTTGCACTTATAATAAGGGCCTACTAAATTTTTTTCTAAAAGTAGTAGTGAATAAACCAGGTATATCAATAAATTATAATACTTGGTAACGCAGAATACTTGCTATAAATTTGCAAATATTTCTATCTAAATCTAATTGCAAACGATTTGATTAGATTGATAACTAACATTAAATTCAAATTCGAAAATTGTAGCCTTTATGTTATAACAGTTTTGCTGATTAATTTGCATTTTATTTTTAATTTTTTTTTTTCGTTTAAGATAGAGACTATGTAAAGAACCAATAAATAAACAGCTCACATTTGTATTTCATTATGTGTTTTTAAATCAATTTATCTAAGAGCAATTCTTCTTCAAATCTTTCTGAAGGGTTTCTGATCTCTTCTACTAAAATTTAAAATAATAAGATGTTTCAAAGATAAAAACAATAGAAAGAAATCTAAAAAACATAACGCAACAAAGAAATTCTGAAAAATTTAAAAAGAAATATATTTATTAATTAGTACAGAATTTTATTAAGAAAACTGAGTTAAAAAATTATTATAAGATATTAATATCGCATTCAACAAGTCACAAGACATTTAGAAATTTAATATAGAAAAGTAATTAAGTAGATATTTAAAAAGAAAAAATTATCAAATAGAACTGCAGTTATATATGTTTTTTTTTCTACATTAATTCTACGGGTCAAAAGAAAATTTTCTAATTTGAATGAATATTCAGCTAGTAACAAGTTCAGCTCTTAAAAACTGTTTGAATTTTACTGGAAGTAATTTAAAAAATTATATTTATCTATAAAATCGCATCGCATGTTCTTTTTTGTTTGTTACTGTTCTTATAAATTTAGCTGAAAATAATTAATTTTATAGTGCTTTGAAATTAAAAATAACATTGGAAGAAAAATTATGATTTGCAAAATTAAAAAAAAATTGTAATGCTTCAAATTAAGAAATTTGTAATATGAACCTTGTGTATAGAATTACAATTTTTACAAATTATTATATCTAATGCATTAATATTTAATATTTGCGAAATACAATATTTCCTCTAGTGCTAGTATATGAGCTATTCGCTGATTAAAAATAATTACTGTGTAATATTTTCAAAAGCCTTTTAATGTCTATACTCAAAAACCGAAAAACAACTATTAATTTCAATATTAAAAGAAAGATATTTTTAAATGAAACAAAATATATTATTAAAAACTATTAATTTCAATAAAGCAGCACAATATCATCAAATTTTACTTTTTGTCATTTATTTATTATTTTAATTAATATTGTTTAATAAATGATTTCGGTTATTTTTTCCAATGAAGGCAAGCAGACAATTTTTAAAATTTTAAGAAATCTGTATATTTAAAACAAAAAATAAGAATTAAAAACATAATTTTTAAGCACTGAAATTTAATTAAAAAGTAAGGAATAAATTCATAACATAAATAAGTAGTCTAATTAATAGCGCTTAAATAACAGATTACTTATTGACATTATGAATTTTGATAATGAAAATAAAAATATATTAATTTTAAACATATCATATGAAATAATGTTCTTTATAATTAAACGATATTTATATATAATTATTGCACAATATTGTAATTTAAATAACAGCATATAATTTTATATCAAAATGAACTCAATGTTTATGCTTAAGAATCTTTTAATTCACTTTTAAAATTTAATGTAAAATAAATAAAAAAATAATTTCAAGCGAAAAAAAAATGTTTGCCTCAAGTAATTTAAGAGAAATATGATATTAAATAAAGTTTTACCAAATTTTGATAAAGAGTTTATCTTTATTTTTGTATTGAAAGAGATATTAGAAAAAGAAAAGTATACCTAAGAAAAGAAGATCTTGTTATTTATCCAACCTTTATCAGAGCATGGGATATAAACTGATTAAGTTTGGATATTAAACATATATCGAAAGCTGACAAAAGTTATTTTTAGAAGATTAACGAATTTAGAAAAAAATTATAATTTTAAAGATAAATAAAAGGTATGATTTATTTATTTTCCTTGATATTAATAAATATCCTTATTAAGCAAACAGTTAATTATTTATAATAGGAGATAGAGATTTAAAATAATAGTGTATTATAAGAAAAATAAATTTAAAGAAACATTTAATCTGAGGATGGCAAATTTTAAATAATTTATCAATATCAATACATTGCTTAAAAGTCTTTTAAAAAAATCATTTAAGAAAAACAAAGTTAAGGAAAATGGTTTTTCTTTCAAACTGTGCAGAATGCGTATGAAACACAATATAGTACATAATATCTATTAAAAGAAACAAAGCCCGAATGCTGATGTTTTCTTTTTCATCATTTACTTTGTCATTCTTAAGATAAAAATGAACTGCATAATGCTTCCTAAGATATTTAGCATACAAGGATGACTATGATGGCAAAATATCGCGACGATGTTGTTGTTAAAATTATTATACGAAAATAAATATGCATATACATATTCATACATATATTCATACACATATAAATACACACACATATATATATATATAATGTACCCCTAAAAATTCATTGCAGAAAATTACATATCCCGAATATATTTTCATATTACAATATATGTGGAAACTACATAACAATATCCATGTATATAGTAATTTTCGTGGATATTGTTTTTCAACGATATATAAGTTGAAATGCTGCAGCACTATCTAATAGCAAGTAACAATAAAGTGGATACACCGAACATTTTCCATACTAGACTACATATTATTACCAATGTTCATAACGATTGGTTTAACAGTATAAGAGTTGATAAACTGCAGCAATATCTGGTGGCGACATACAACAAAGGGGATAGCATAAAAAACATTCTCCATGTTTCTTTAAACACACAAAGAAAATTCGTCAAAATATGTCAAGCCGTTTAGGAGTAGTTCAGTGACAAACACACATACAGAAGAACCGATTGCGTGCCACCTACAGGGGTCCACCGTGAATCTAAACCATCCAGGAACCCACTCAAACATACACAAATTTTCATCAAAATCAGTACAGCCGTTTAGAAGGGTTTATTGACAACCACATGCATAGAAGAATATCATGTCTAGTAACTTTTTCTAAAAACAATTTTTGGTTGTAAAATGATTTAAAAAACACTCATTTATGGACATGTATTTTTGAGCTTTTAAATTGTTTAGTTTTGGCAGAGTATAAAGTTTATTTTTCATAAAATATTCTATTTCATAACAGAAAGCAGAAAAACATTGCCTAAAAATGCCTTATCATTTCCATAAAAATTCTAATGCTTGCTTTAAAAATACATTGGAAACGTATGTTCATACGAAGGAACGTCGCATAATTGTTTATCGTCAACTCTGTCATTCTAATCTATACGCGTGCGCAAAGTAAACAGCAAACAGCAACAACAACACAACTCTTCCTGAAACTGCGGATACGTACATGGAAAAAAAAGCTAAGTGGAAAAGAAAATTGAAGGCTTGAAGACAACTTGTCAGATGCAGCAGATAACCAAACATTGTGACAGCAACCTGGTCTTCAAATGAATTTAAATTGTCAGCTAAAAGGAGGCTAGAAAGAGGGCTGTTTAAAAATATTTTTACCCAGCTTCAACCTAGTTTTATTACATCGACTCTTTTGAAGTATGTCAAATGACTTCCTACGTGCAATTTATAAAATTCAGCTTTCCTTTTTTTTTATTTCTCCTGCCTTCTTCTTTTAGCTCGGAATGGGAGAAAAATAAAGCTGGTAACATAAATTTGGATTGGAAGAGATACGTTGAGACTTTGGAGGTAAGCCTTCAATTTATGTGTCATGCTTTTAAACATAAAATGCTTTAGAGTGTATTTTTCCTTACTTAATTATTCTATCGCAGGGCTGTTTAACTGGATGTTAAAGAAGGGCTTTTTTAAAAGTAATAAATAAATAAAACACACTTCAAAAATGTCCATGACAGTATTCATTTTTAAGCGTTATTCTGTTAAACTGTGTTTTCAAATTTAAATTTATTCATAAAGCAATATTTTCATTCTATAATAAAACTCAATACAACTGCACATATGTAAATATATATATATGGGCCCTTCAATGAATTAATTTGTCGTTTTATGCATAAACTATAAAACACTTGCTTTATCAAACAATTAATTCTGAATGAAAATTTAAAAATTTGTTTTAGAATAACTGTATACCTGCATAAGATAAACTGCTTAAAACAATATAAAAAAGATAATTACTAAATTATAAATTGACTATACTATTCAAAAACAGTACACTAATGAAAAAAGAAGAATCATGATCTAATTTATTGAATCAAAATGAAAACAATTTTTCTATACTTCACAAAAGTAGCAAAATATCATAATTATAATTTCTAAAAAAATCATTAATTCTCATTAAAACCAATAATTTTAAAAATGAAATAAATCATGATAAATATTTCATTTTTTTTAAATTATTGGTTTTAATTAGTTCCTATTTTTCAGTGCTTTACGGAAATGTTCTACATTTTTCATCTCAAATGTTTTATTAATAATAATCTCATTTTAGTACTTATTTGTATTATACCTTTAACAAGAATTTTTGTGTAGTATTCTGACTTGACTGTTGATGTTATATTTTATTAACTATGTAGAAAAAAAACCGATTTCTTAAATTATCTGACTAATTGAAGTGAAATATGAAATCTAAAACTTTAATTTCACTGTCTTAGCAAATAATCGATAAATTTTACCAAATCGAAAAAAATTCAGTTATTATAAATTATTATTTATTAAATAGAGAAAATTCAGTTATATATAAGAATATAATTATTAAATAAAAGAGTTGTTCTATTATATATCTTCATGACACGCAAATAATATTATATTAAAGAATTTTAACTGAATAAAAATAAGCACAATCCCAAGAGGAATATTGGAATTGCAGGTAGCATTTCGACCTTATGTAAGACCATATTAAGATACAATCATTACTTCCTTATACTCCAGAGCACATTTGGATGCAAGACATGTCTTCAGATTAAACTTTGACATTTAAAGAAGCAGTGGTATATTAATCAGAGTGTTGATTACCATTATCAGTTTTCTTTCACTAATTATGTTCATCAAGTGTGAAATATTTAGGAATTATAAAGGGCAAATCGCCCTCACGTTGCTTCACGCTTGGAAGATTTTTATTCTAATTCAATTGAAGAGAGAGATATTCAGAAATTAAAGAGATTTACAAATAATTACAGCACGATCAATACTATATGCATGATGAAAATGAGAAGTCTTGTTTAATTTATTCATATTTTTCAATTATATTTTTTTATTACAAATGTTTTTAAGACTTTTTTTAATATAAATGTTTAAATAAATTTGTGTGAAATGGTATTAAAAAGAAAGGTATTTTAAGTGAAAAATCAGTACGTATTATTTATCTACTGTATTGATGAAGAAAATGAAAATTATGTGTTAAAATAATAAGAGTATGCTATTTGAAGGATTAAAACAAAGTTTACGGCTTTAAGATGAAAATGTAAATGTTAAAAAAAATTTTTTAAATCCCAGTTCTTTTACAAAAAAAGTCATGCGATATCAAACTAATCGGATTATAAAAATATCGTCTAATTTATATAATGTAAATTACAGTTAAAATTTATCTTGAAAAAAATAAAATTTTAAATATAATCTTTATATTTTATTTTTATATTTCAATGACAGTGTTTGTCTTAAGAAGATCCATTTTAACTATGTTTATTTCACAATGTGTACATAAACTATACTTAGTTCTTATAACAACCGATGAAATATATATATGTATTCACTCTGAAACAAAATATATTTTTGTGAATATATAATATAAAAGGCTCTAATAAATTTGCGTAAATTGGTATTAAAAAAGGTATTTTAAGTGGAAAATCTCTACATGTATTGTTTATCTATTGTATTGAAGGAGAAAATGAAAAAAATATGTGTAATAATAAGAGTATAATATTAGAAGGATTAAATAAAAGTTTAAACTTTTAAGATAATAATTTAATTATTAAAAATACCTTTTAAATCCCAGTTTACAAAAAAAAAAAAAAATCATGCGTTATTAAACTAATCGGATTACAAAAATATCGCCTAATTTATATAATCTAAATTATAGCTAAGTTTTATCTTGAAAAAAAAAAAAAATATATTCTTTACATTTTATCTTTAATATGTATCTTTTATTTCAATGACAGCTTTTTATCTAAAGAAGATCCATTTTAACTATGTTTATTTTACAATGTGTACATAAACTATATTTAGTTCCTGTATCTCTGATAACTAACGATGATATATACATATATATATATATATATATATATATATATATATTCATGGTGAAGCAAAATATATATTTTGTGAAAATATAAACTTTGCAGTTGTAGTAACATTGCATTGTGATCAACTATAATTAAAGAAGAATTAAAAATTGAGAGTACATAAGATAGAAAAGCGAGTTATTATGAAAACATTTCATGTCCATAACACCATTATGCAGAATCATCAGATGAAGAGAATTTGCCTTCATGAAATATTGTGTATGCTGAATGACGTACAATGTAATGAGGGCGTCCTACCCAAACTAAGAAAGCTGAGATTCAACATTCCGCTGCACTTGCGGTAGGCTATAACTGTTAGGCGAGCCATCTGCACCCCATTGGCATTTTTTATAGTCCAAATTGCTCGCTTTTGGGGAAAGACGAGATCATGGACAGACACCGCATATCAGGACGGCAAGCCTTGAGTGGGGACTAGAGATGTAAAGATATTGGAGAGCTAGAACATTGTTGTTGAGACAATGACTTTTTCTATTATTTTCTTTTACTAGTGTGGGTTTTACATTGTTTTGCTTTCTTAAGAGTCAGTCCTTTTCTCTAGCCGTTTGAAATACAGAAAGAAAAAAAAGATGAAGGGGTTAAGCTGAACATTTCATATAGTTGTATAGATTACATAATTGGAAAGCAGCTTTTGCAGGATTCGGTTTCCCCAAGTATTTTTGGGCAGTACAGTTGTCTTTAAAATTACTTTAATCAACTATTTATTGAATGTATCTTTACATATATTGTTCAAGTGTCGTTATTAATGGTACTGAAATTTGATTCGAATAATCGAGATATGCTTTCTTTAAGCGATCGACATTTTCAATTCTTGTATACTAATTATTCACAATATATACCTCAGTTACGAAAGCATTATTCCCGCATAAAGATTTGTTTGAGTTAGAAGTTTCGATTTCGTTTTTAAATCAAATATTATATTACCCTAATATCAATGAAAACCCAATTTTATTAATCATATTTTATTAATCACATGCAACTCACATTTATTAATCTTTAGAAGTTCAAAGTTGTTAAAAAATTAATATGAAATTTTTCATGCCTGTATCTTAAGATCAAACAACATGCTGTCATTTTCATAAATTGAATGAAAAAAATTCTCACTAAACAGTATGAAAACATAAATAATGCAATTCATGTATATTAATTATTACTATCTTTATCTCAGTATAAATATTAAGGGCATGTTTAAAAGGATTAATATGTAGAATCTCATAATCATTGTTTAAATTCAAAATAAATTTATGTTTTTGTTTAACACTGAATAACAAGATATGGATACATCTATTAAAAATTAGGTTATAATTAAATCACCAATTCTGCAGCTCATGTTTACTAATAATGAGCATAATTCTAAAATTAAACATATGTTAAAAAATGCTTGAATGTGTAAAGAGTTTCATGTTTGTTATTTAGCTTCAAAACAAAATGTTGGGTTTCAGAAATTCCTGAGAGAACTCTCACAGAACCACAGTAGGCAATTTATCTAATTCCAAAAGTGCATGTCCATTCACATTTCTACCCTTTCATTCATTCATTTCCCTTGATGACAACTTTAACGAGTTAAGCGAGTGTTTTTGTGCCCATTTATCCTTCAAATGGGAAGGCATGTTACGAACGAGTAAGCGGCTCACGTCGCTCAAAACACTCGTATTGAGGGTTTTTCAGGCCCTCTTGCGTGGCCGTAATTGCTTCACATCCCAGTGCTAATTTTAGCACCGAAATTAATTTCTAGCTCTCTGCAGTTAAATTCCGTTTTGGGCTGCCTTTGCTTAATGATGATGTATGTCCTGTCTGAGTGCTTTCCAGGGGAAAAACAAATTGTGAATAAGTTCTACTACAGGAGATCCTTACTCTTATTTCAGTCACTTCCGATTAACTGTATTAATTTTTAAAACCATGTCAGAAACTATGTCGCATAAAGTGGTTTTTTTAACATTAATAATTATTATTAAAGTTAACTGAAATACGTATACGACGTATATATATATACGTATATAATACTGTGACCAAAAAGTAAGCCCATTTTTTTTTTCAAAAACTCTTTTATTTATTCGTCCAAATTTATGTCATTGCAATCAAAGTAATCTCTTCCGGACACAATGCACTTATGCCAACTTTTTTTCCCAATCCAATTAATTCAGTCATTTCAAAATCGCCGGAATCAGTTTTAGCGTCTCACAAAGCCAAGCTTAACTCAAGTACAATGAATATTTTGGCGTATATATATATGAATATTTTGGCGTATATATATATGAATATTTTGACGTATAATTTTGAAATATATAAACCTATCACACAGAAGACAAGTACAGTGCCGACAAAAAATAAAATTCCATCAGCCCGGGAATATTAAAATGGAAATTGGTCTTACATTTTTACAGTAGTATAGATACTCTTATGTATATACTTATCGCAAATACATATACGTATTATATTAAGAACCATTAAGTGTAATTTACTTATTTTCTAAAACAAAACGTATTTGCATCCGACTTATGAAGGTTGAACTTTAATGTTAATTGAAAAGTATAAAGTACACAATAATTCATAAAATTTACAAAATCATAATTAGTGAAATAAACATATGTTAATTGAAACTTGTGATTAATATATTATTTTACATAATAATAATATGTATAACTCCAAAGTTCCATTATGTACCACCAACTTTTTCTATGGGCATATATTGCGTTTATTAATGTCCCTAAGCTTCTGATTTTATTTTAAGGGGATATATAAATCTAAATGCAATATAACTGTTTAAAGTAATAATATATAACATTTATAAAACATGTAAACACTTTAAACAACATTGTACAAAATTATGTATATTGTAACAAAAACATTAATGAGTAAATAATATAAATTAATCCATACAAAGACATAGTTTAAAAAAAAAACAGTTGAATATCTACAACGACATAAAAATTCCCAAGGACATTATTCTCAAACAACAAGTTGAATAGTATTATGGTGACTGACTTTAAAGAAAATAAATTTAAAAAAATAAATAAATAAAAAAAAAGGCTTTAATTTTCAACGTAATCGAAGTCTTTAAAATTTAATTATTAATATTTATTGTTAAATGTACAAATTATGTATGCTGATCTTAATTTTAAAAAATAGATCTTTATTCAGGCTGATTGCCACAGAGTGAAAAGGAATGTATTTCCAGATCCTCTAAGTTGAACTAAATATTACTAATTGCGTAAGCCCAATTGAGGGTCCTTAAGATCAACTAGGTATCCTGGTTAACTAGGGAGATAATTTACTAGCATTCATGACATAAAGGCAGTTGAAAATGTAGATCTCACCTAAGAAACGAAAGAACATCATTTAGTTTAGTCATTCATTCATCTTATGTCTTCACGAAATTTGCAATCGCAATTACTATATGAAAATATTATTGTCTGTTAAAAATATTTTTAATTGTGATTCTTATTTTTAAATTTTGAATTAAATTATAATGAATTGTAATATTAATTCCTTTTCTACATCAAATCATTATTAAACATCACGATAATTGTATAAAATAATTAATTCTTGCTTTACAGCAAAATATTTAAAACATGGAATTATTAATTATTTCTTACAACTTGTATTTTGCAATAATCACCAACCGCATATTTGTAATTATAGCTTTACTGTTTAGATTCTATATTACTCAATGAAATATGCTATATAACAACACAGCTGTGTAACTAACTCAATTTTGCCATTGTCGACATATTTAATAAATTACAAAATTTAATAATTGATTAATTATTCTAGATATTGATACTGTATTTTTATTTTAATCATATTTATACTCATTTGTATTTATAACAATTTATAAACATCTTGGAATGATTTTTTTTATTTGCATACCTAATTCTATGTTCTTCATCAAAAACACAAGAAATTAAAGACATTAATATAACACAGTGAATTTTTTAATAATATTCTTTAAATTGAATAATTACAATAAAATCAATTACTATTAAGTTTTGTCAATTTATATTCAATTATTCTGTATGGAAGACATTTTAAAGCTTATTCCTAGTAGTTTTAATTAAAAAAGACGTACAACTTATGTTATTAAAATAAATTACACACCAAGTAAATTTTGTCATTGAAATTTTTTTTAAATGAGTTTTATTAAAGTTTTTCTCTAATTGAAATTTACATTCAATATTTCAATATTATTAATATAATTAATATTTTATTTTTGTAATAATTTTATACTTATACACTTTAGATTTTTTAAGGAAAAAAAATCTAATTTATATATATATATATATATATATATATATATATATATATATCGATTGATCTATTCTACAATTTCATGTAATCATTATCTATACTTGTTAACCTATATTTTTATCACAAATTATTACACAATACATAATTTAATAAACACTTTTCAGAAATATTGCTTGTATTTGATGCCAAATTTGATTTTACTTTCAAAGAAGAAAGGAATTTGTCATAGTTTAACGCATATATAATTTTCTGTTCCAGCACATTAAATAAAAAATATTCTTTGGTTTTCCTAATAACATTTTTACTTATACCATTAACGATATTTATATGCTTACCTATTTAACCTATTTTAAAAGTTAATAATTTAGTAAATTTAATCGAATGTAGTTTTATTCACAAATGAGCAAACAAATTTAAATATTAAGATAATTAAACTCTTAATTTACTTACATCTTTAAACATTTATTTTACAGCACTAAATACATTATATATGTTAGGTCTAAAATTTTAAGCTCCACTACAAATACTTATGAGAAAAAAGTGGCATGAAAAAGTTAATCATATGCATAACTACAATTACTACACGCTGCTAATAGCACAAAAGTAATAATCAAGATTCTTGGCCACATGTTCAATAGACTTGACACAATGTCTCTTTTAAGAGAGTTGGGCAGCCAGATTTAGCACTCTCACTCAGAGATAATCCATCCGTTGCCCTATTCATTAGTCGTCCATAAGTCCTGTATGTGAACTGAATAAGAACATAATTACGAACGCATCACGTAATGCCATGTGCCAGATGGGAGGTTACAGTGTTTCTCTTCGGAGGAATGGCCTCTTTCATCATTCTCCACACTGGGCAATTTTTTTTCGTGATGTGAATGTCCAAGCATATGCCACGTTTACTCATCTATTCAAATTTACTATTCGCTTATAACTCGCGTATAATTTATTCGTTTTATACAATATAAACTACTGATATAAATATTATAATTGGATTCATTATTTTGTATTGTTTGTGGAACAAAATTTAAAACATGCTATCCATGAAAAGAAATCACAAAAAAAATCTTGTTTTTTCATTAATTTGAATTCATCTTTTAATTTTATACATTGTGAATGGAGTGATTTTGTTATTGGTGTGTTGTTTATTATAATACGCCCAAGGCCTTTCTTTGAAACATATTTTAGGTGTTTTCAGGCAAATTTTTAAGCAAAATCCGAAATTATCATCGTTATTTGCTTTACTCTTACTGTACTTCATTTATAATTTTTTTTTTATTTTAGGCAATATTAAATTTTATTAAATTAATTAAAATTAATTAACATTTTATTAAATTAAATAAAATTTCATAAAATGGAAAAACATTTTACAAAAAAATGCATTACAAAAATTTCCTTTATGCATGTGTCCTTTATATATGTGACAATGATTTGAAAAATGTCCAGAAATCTAAGAATAATAATAGAGTATACACAAAGTAAAATGTTCTATTAGGGATATTTCAGAAATTTTCGTATCATTTGACCAAAGAAATTAATTATAAATAAGCAAAATGTTTCTCGGATAGGAAACCAATTCTGGACGAAAAATCAAGTTTTGAGAAAAACACAATTAAAGTTTTGCTTAATTATATATATATATATTGCTTAATTATATATATATATATATATATATATATATATATATATATATTATTTTATTAATTATGCAGAAATCTGCATTCAAATTCATATATATATTTTTTTCTTATTTTTTACATGAGAAAGTAAATCGTGATTAACTCCATTTACATGAATTAATTGTTAGTAAGTTGAAGTGGTTTAAAATTGAAGTAAAATGACATAGTGATTCGGTTATCAAATGAAGAAATGTTTGAATAAAAGCTTTGTGAATGGACAGAATTTGCCCAAATAGTCGAAATCGACTTTTTCAAATGCCGTTAAATTGCTCATATTTTCTTTGTAAGTAGTTAGTTAATAAGTGCAACGACAACCATAGATGATGAGAGCTCCTTGGAAAAATTGTAATGGTATCAGCACCGCATTGTACTGCATGGGGAAAAACCAGGAAAAATCCAAAAGCAGGATGATTCTTCAAATGCAATGTGCTTTTCACATGTCTCCAAGTCTCGTAACTATTAAAAAAACATTGATTGTAATGAAAAATTGTGTTTTGTTTGGGTAGAACTGGGCGATCTTACAACGAAATTCATTAAATTCAGTTACTGCACTGTAATTTATTAAAAATATTAATTTTTAACTTTTATTTACTCATCCACATCATTTTTAAATTGTATCCAAAACTATATATCTTAAGAAACTTTGTATTTCATGTCAATCGTTTGCTCTTAAAGTCTTTAAGAGCTGGATTGATAAAATTCGTTGAGGATTTATAAAATTACTCGTTCTAAAAGCATTTGTGCTTTGATAAAAACAATTTTAAAACCAAAGTAGCAATAAATACATGAAATTCTGTAAAGAAAATGCCTAATGCCTGCGAAAGAATAACTGAGTGTTTCTTCATTGTTCTCTTTAAAATCTTTTAAATGCAACGAAACATTGTAACAAGATAATAATATAAGAGGAATTATTGAGTCATTAAACTTTACAGTTATGCTTCCTTTCAGACTGCTTACTCTTAAATTAAAAGTAATTGTTTTTATACACCTAGAATAAGGTTACTCGTATTTCACAAGATATATGTATGCCAATAGAGCCATCACATTATATCTTACTTATTACTTACTTGAAAACAATAAATAGAATTAAAGAAAGTGAGACTTGTTTAATATTTTCATTAGACTCTAAGTATATTCTAGGTGATTTTAAATGCAAATAATTTAAATAACGAAGCAGAAAATAGTCAAAACCTTTTTTTTTTTTTGTGACAATAAGATTTATTTTTCTAAAGAAAGAATTTAAATTAAAAATACAATTTAATTTTTATCGAAAAAACTTATTTTTTTATTGTAATTATATTCTGTGCTTTCTTACAGGTATGCGTTAATAAATGAAACATTCTGAATAAAAAAAAAAAACTTTAAAATTACTTAGAAATGTAGAAAAATAATTAATTTAATCTTAATAATCTATTTTTTATAATTACAAGTCAATACATTACTTTAGTGTTATTAAATTCCAAACATAATTTTTAATAATTCAGCAATGAAATTTTCATTGTATCTGAATTGAAAACTAATAAAAATATCAGAATACTTTAAGAATATTTCTAAGAAACATCTATAAAAAAGCAAAGATATTTTTTAAATTTAAATAATATTTTAATAAAAGAAAAGAACGAAGATAGAAATATTTTAAAGGAATTTATTTTTGTACGCTAATATTATTATTTAAAAACCTATAATCCGAAACTTCCCAAAGAAATTCCATGAATTCAAAAAATTTAAATATTTAATCCAGTCTTTTTTCATTGTAAAATAATTTCATTCTTTATAGTATTATTTTTAAAGTTAGAAATAATTATTTTTATAGATTTGATTGGATTAAGATTGATGTTAGAAAGGAAATACGATTTTTTTAATGTAAATTTATCAAAATTAAGTAAGAATTAAACACGAAACGATCATGAAATTTTACTTAATATTTTAAATAAAGTCATAAATATTATATTAAAAATATATATTAAGATATGTTTATGAATGATAAATAAGTATAGATGGAGTTCGAACTATTTTCTTTAGCTGAGTATTTTTAATACAAAAATGTAAAAAAAATATGAAAATTTCATTAGTGTAGGGCTTTTATGTGTTTATTCAATTAAAATTATTTTGCAAGTAATTAAAAATAACTTTAATTGAATAAACAAATAATACTGGAATCATTTTTGTGTACTAGATCATTTTTTAAATGAAACCTAAAAATTTTAGTTTTCCCGAAGCAATTTAAAATAGCAGTATTCATATATTTTTTGCTTACAACTACACCACTTCCCAGAAGAATGAAAAGGAAAAATAATTTTAATTTGGCATGCAATTCGAAAAATATGTTTGCACTGTATATAACAATTATTTTAATTAAAAATATTAATTTTACACAAATTAATAAATTTCTTATAAATTTTAAAATAATAATAAATATTTTCTACTTTGTTTTCCAAAACAAAAATCTGTACTGGGAAAAAATCAATTAATTTGCCTTAAATATTAAGCTGTAAACGAAAGAAGTGATAACTGCAGCAAAGTATGATATGTAAATTAATTGATCATCTGTAATTTAAAGTCATTTTATAAATGGCCAAAAATAGTATTTTAAAGTGTCTTCAGTCTTTGTTGAAAATAACTTTAATTCTAACTTTAATTTAATTAACTTTAATTTTTTAATTTCGAGAAAATCTTATTTATACTCAGAGGAAGCAAAGTTTCTTCAAAATAAGCCTATCCTTAAATATTTTCTTAAGAATTTCAAATCTTTTTGTATGTAGAAAAGAGACATAAGCAATCCTGCACACCAAAATGTTTGATTGTGAGTCATTGTACAAGTCAAATGGAATACATTATGAAGTACAGAATCAGCTTTTTGATGGTATAGCCCAGGGGTCGGCAACCTTTTGAGTCGGAAGAGTCACAAATTATTTACAAAATTTCAAAGTTTTTAAAGAGCCACAAAATTTTTTTCTTGACAACAATAAATAGTACTCGCATAAATAAAAGATAAAAAAACCTAATCTATTTACTCATTAGAAAAAAAAACTATTATTCATATATTAGTAGTGTTTTCACAACAAATTAGATAATATATATATATATGGCATTATTAGATAATTACTTATTATTTAAGTAAACAATTAAAACAATTAAGCATTTACTTACAACACTAACTTGTTCTTCAATAACAAACAATTGAGCAAACAAATTGAATGGGAAAGATGGCTTTGATATGGTTTTAGAAAGTTTGGATAAATTTGGCTCATAACTTGTTGTTTTAAGTTTCAAACACGACTCTAAATTTTCATTTATTAGTTGGCTTCTTACTTTACTTTAATTATATTCATGCAAGAGAACGCTTGCACGCACGAACATGTCGATCCGAAGATAGTCAGCACTCCAAATGCCAACTTCTTCACCTCACTGTAGCAATCTGGAAGACTATTCCATGCGTCGAATATAAGTGCCTCAACTCTTTCTTTTAAAGCTTTCCACATTTATTGCGTTACGTACATGGCATGTTTAAACGATTTTAAATGTTTTTGTTTTTGATAAAATAAATAATATTTGCGTATGGAACTAAAGAGCCACAGCTTCACATCCAAAGAGCCGCATGTGGCTCGCGAGCCTGAGATTGCCAACCGCTGGTATAGCCGATTATGACCTAGATGTAAAAGGGCAGAAACTATTTCGAATTATCTGCAGTCATACATGAAATCGATACACAAACCAATCCACATAAGATATTTTCTTGCAAAATTCACCGTACGATGGGCATTCAGACATACTGTGAGTAGAAAGCTGTACAATGGAGGGTTATAGGCAAAGCGTCTAAAAAACCCAACCACCACATCGAAGGTGATCCGAAAATATTCAACCGCTATTATTCGAGTCATACCCAAAAACAATAAGTAAAGCTACATCCAGAAAATAGTACTAGAACTAGAGAGTGATTCTCGCAAATAAATTATAAACCGGTTTTTCTCAGTGTGGGCAAAGTACTTCGATTTGATTTTTCTGCACGTTAAAGGGTTCTCGGAAACTCCATTTTCAATCAGCTGCTACTCACAATCAGATATTGCTTGGCTTGTTTCTCGCAGTCAGACGAAGACCCTCGCAGAGAGATTGACTCACATCTCTGGTATTATCGTCCGGACGCCGCTTATGAAGTAAAATACATTTGATGAGTTCAGTACATGAGCCATTTAAATAGCTTCACAAATCTGTACATTGTTCCAAGAGACACTGTCACTGTTAAGTTATAAAGAGGAGACATTTTTGGACCATTAGCTTCTACGCCGTAGCAATAGGGGACTCTGTTATCGTACAAGACAAAATTAGGCCATTCTGAATTTGATTGATCTATATATATCTTCCTAAATAGACTATTGTCATATTTGTTTGCTAGCAATTCTTTGGAATTGTTCCTGATAGAACATAATTAAGATTATTTAAAGAAACGCATTGCTGCACTTAACCAGCTTCCTGCTACTCTTTTGTGCTACCTGATCTCTCTTTAACTTTAAATTAAAGTTAGTTTAAAATATTAAGTTTATTTTAATTAATTTTTTACATTATTTTAAAGAAACATCACAAATCCTGCCACTAGATGGCGGTGCCAGTAACAATAAGCAGAAAATGGCTTGTTAAATTAAAAAAAAAAAAAAAAAAAACTAAATAAAATTTGTTTTGTAATTTTATTTTTGAAGGACAAAAGCTTAAAGAATAATAACATCACAGAAAAAATCGGCCGCTAAATAAGTCTGACTTAGTTACATTTTTATATATAGATCGTCTTTGAAAGATTTATTTTACTTTATTTGAAAAAAAAAGTTTTAAATGAAATTTAACAAAAGCAGCTTTAAATAATAGAATGGTAGAAAATTCAGATTGGAAATTGAATATTGTTCATTTTATTATTCATTTCTAAATCTTATTCATGTTAAAACAAAAATATTCATAAATAAATTAGCTTTAATTTAACAAATCCTGTAAATGCATTTAAATCTATATTTAAAAATTATGCTTTTTGTACTTTCTAAATAACTGGTTGAGTTAAATTTATCATCATCTATTTAAATATTAGATATCTTCAAAAAAATTATTGTCTTCTTTTTTGTTTATTATTTAAAAAAAAAAAAAAAATTCTGTAATTTTTAGTGTTGCATTATTATTGAGATAAATATGTACTGTAAACATTGAAAATGAGAATGACATATGTTCGTATTCGAAAGAAGTAAAAATTTATATCGAATCATTTATATTATTTTTACTTTTTTAATTTTATAGATAGTTAAAAATTGTATTGTTAAACGAAGAAATAGGATATCATATCATGATAAAGATTTCTTGAAAGTGGATTTAAGAGTCGTGTGTCTAACTGATTAAATTAAATGAAAAGGATTTTAATATTAAATAAATAAGTATGAGTTTTGTGAAAAGTATTTGTAATGGATAATTTATAATTAACTTATAGTTCTTTTTTGATTTAAAAAAAAAATTCAAAAGTAAATGCTAAAAGGTAATGAAATTTTTACGATACCGTATTCCTGTTCCTGTAAAATTTTATTTAGGATTATTAGGAATATCATTCAAACATGTATATTTGACAAAAATTGGTATGCTGCATAAATAAAATAATATTAGAGAGTAGTGTATGATTGAAACAAATTTATATATTTAAAATGGTGATATCTGCACATAATAATGAACATAAGTATTTATATTAAAGTTATATTATAATAAATAATATTATAATATAATAATATTATATTATATATATATATATATATATATATATATATATATATAATATAGTTATTATAATAAGTAATTTCAGTAAAGAAAAAAGTACTAATTTGAAATGTTTGCAGAAATAAAAGCCAAAGGATCGGTAATAAATGAATAAGTACAAAAAAAAAAAGAAGAAAAATGTTGTATGTTATTATTAATTCTAGTAAATGAAAATTTTTGGATGTAAATATATTTATTGAAAATAAAAGAAAAATGATAAACATTAATTTTGGTAATATCAATCTAATGATATCCTTAAAATTTGTAATAATTTTATACAGAAAATTATCTGTAACTAACTAACAGAAAACTACCTAATTGTTAATTATTAAACTATAATAAAGATGCAATATATTTATCTGTAATATTTTTATGAGTTTTTAAATATAAATTTTTGTTTAAATGTTGAAATATTGACGAAAGTTGACGAATGAAAATGTTGACGCTTTATTTTGCATGGATATAAAATTAGTTAAGAAAGAATATATTTAATACATAATAATTATTGGATAAATTTTAGTTCTTTCTAGACTTGTTTTTATATATAAATATAAATAAATTTTTTCATTAATTATCATCTCTTTCTGTAGATATTAAATGAAAAATCAAACCAAACATCAATAGAACTAAACAAGTACAAATCAGGATTTTTCTTGAGAGAGTCTCAACAAAATAAACTGTAAGACTTTAGGAAAGTTCAATAGATCATAATATGTGATATGCATCTAATGTTGAAACTCAAATTTTGATTCAAATATACACAAAAAAGGCAACATTGAAATTAAAAGTACTGCAAAAAAAATCAAAAAGTAGGTCATGTTTTTCTACTAGAATAGTGCAGCCATGATGGCCTTAAAAGAATAAAAAAAAAACTGTAATCGAATGATCAATTATATTTTTAGTGTGTCTGTAGTGCTTTAGTAATGCAGTTTAGTATTGTATAAGTTTGTTTAAAAAGAGAGTGCATTATGTTTATTTTAAGCAAACTGTGGAAGCTATACTAATTGTTTTAAAAGAAACTGTTAATAATTTCTAAAAACATTCTTACTTAAACCTTTACGTAATTGATGAATCACGGCATAAGGAAAACAATTGCAATTTCTATTTAAAATTAACTTTACGTTTTAAATTTTCTTGAATCTTATCAAGGTCTCAAATAACAGCTAAAACACATTTTGAAAAGTTCTTAAATAAACATACTGGTAATCGGATTAGGTTTTCAAAGTGTAAATTATGAAGAAAACATTAATATACATTGGATTATGACGCGTTAAAAATGATGATGAAAATGCTAAAATAATAATACGTCGCCTTATCTTGCCTTTAACAATAGACAAATTATTCTCCAATCGCCCCTGGCGAACAAAAGATGTGTTAATGCTAAAAACGTAATAGCTTTTTTTTTTAAATTAAAAAAAGAGAATATGCCTTTTATATCTAATGAGAAATTTATTGTTCATTTAAATGCAATGAAAGTAAAGCAATTTCTCAATTTATTTTTTTCATGATTATAGTTTTAGTTGTTATTTTCCAAAAAAAGATTTATGACCAGAATTATAAAAAATGATTAAAAATTGGTGCACAAGTCGGTGCTCAGGCGGTTACAAATACCGTGAATTTCAAAAACTAATATAGAAATTCCCAGTTTTTCCATAAGTAATTCAATTTTATTCTTCAAAAGAGGAAATTAATCAGGTAAAATTTGTGTCGCAGATTAGCTCTCTTACTGTTGTAAAAGAAATGAAATTAATCAAGAGTATTTATACTCTTTTTATTTTACAAAATAATAATTTTTTCTTTGAAGATTTTTTAAAGATTAATTAATTCATTAATAATAGAAAGGAATTTTCATAATACATTAAATTTTTTTCTGATTTATTCAAAAATAGTAACATTGATGCAGTACAAAATGAAACATTCAAGGATTTCATTTACTTTCATAATAAGTTCATGTGGACAGACTGAGCATTCCGCTGCTACTTGTAATTTATTTATAATCTTTTAGTGTTTTTTTGTAAGTATTTCTAATTAAGTATCACTATATATCTTTTGATTAACATATTTCTTTTTATTAATTATGTGCATTTGGAACTGTACCAAAGTAATTGCTCTTATAATTTTGATTTTATCTGCCAATGAAATTGTCCAATGCAAATAACTGTGGAATGCCTTTGCTATTGTTTTGTTTATATAATTAACTTCATATAAATTTTAATATTCGTAAAACCTTGTGAATAATAGGTATCTTTTTTTTTTTCAAATACATTATTAATCATTTGCATTTATAAATTATTCAAAATTAAATTAAATTTATACCTTACAATAAATTTCCTTAGAAGTAAATATATTTTTATTTACTGCAAAAAGAAATTTGTGTTATTAAAATAATGTTTTATCTATATTTTAATGCAAGATTAGTTTAAAAATAATCATTCGTCATTTAAACACTATCATCATACATGCAAATAATAAAATACTATTTTATATATAATTTATATTAATTAAAGTTAATATATTTTAATCCGAGATAATTAATGACATTCGAAATTAGAAAAAAGGAAAAAAATACAAAATTCATACATAATGTTATTATATTTTATATGATGATAGTTGGGATTAAATTTATAGTTAAAATTCTAAAGTTAAACTATATAATATGTTAAATAGCTCACAATTAAAAATATATATCAAAAAGAAAAGATAGTATTTAGTATTTAAATATGTCATCAAAGACCAATATTATGTTATGTTATGATATGCAAAATAATTCACTGCATATATATATATTTGGGAATGGCCATTTAATATAAATTGTAAAAAGCATGAGTTTAATTTATCCCTTTAAATTTTGTTAATAATTCGAGCTTTTTTATTCAATATTAACAATTCATATATTAAATTATTCAATTCATTATCATATTTATATATTACTATTTATTATACACTACAATTTTTCTAATTTCATTCCGTCCAATAATCCTACTCATTCAATGTTTTATGTTGACTATATAATATGTTTGACAAATTGACCAGGTCCAAAGTCATTTAACACACAAAAATTCAATGACTAGAAAAATAATCGAATTGTTTGGAGAAAATGGGTTTGGATTCCATTAATTAAAAAAATACTACGCCACAAAAAGAATTTGAGAAATCGGGAAACGAAACTAACGAAAAACTAACGAAAACTAACGAAAAAATGTTTTTAAATTTATTTGGTAATTCGAAGTATTTTAAGTGTTTTCTAATCTACATTATGTATAACAAGAAACTAATAGAAATTTGATGCAATTATGTTATGTAATATAATAGAATATATTAAAACATTTTTATATTTTTTTTTTTTCATAATTTTTTAAATATATCTATGGTAAAAAATTAAAATAATATACATATCTTTAGTTCTAATCGTAAATATTCACTTCATTTTTTTAAAATATTTCTTTGGTAAAAAAATAAAATAATATATACATCTTTAGTTCTAAGCTTAAATATTCACTTCATTTTTTATTTCTTTAAATCTTTAAAAAATGAATAAAAGTGTCACATTAAATATAAAAAAATTAAAAATACAAGATTCTGAATCTTTTCAAAATGCGAAATTCATGATAAATTTATGAATAAAAGTCACTTTAAAGCCTCAAATTCTAACAATGGCTTTATTAATTTTAGTTTAACAAAATCCTAAATTTCAATGCAACGCTTAAAAACTGTTATACAAAGTAGATTTATCAAGATAAAAGGACAAAAGAGGAAAAAAATGAAACAAATTAAAAATTAATTTTGTAAGAAACTGAATTAAGTTTCAGCGATGAGTAAAATTACTGTTTACTTTTACAGTCACGACAAAACGACGTTTTTTCTCACCTCAAAATGTCCTCGTGCACTGTTTAAACCATTCATTCATCAGCTGCTAAAAAAAGAGCCAGTGTGCACATGAATGCATACAACGGATTTATTATGCACAGATAGATGGCCCCTATATCCTTTTAATGATATTAATCAACCCAAGTGAAAAGAATTCAAATGCAATTAAATTAATAAAAGAAGTTTTTGTTGTGGAAACAAAAGCGAATGTTTTGTGTCATGTTTTAATTTGAATGATACATAGGCAAATAGTATTCATAAAAAAATCATAAATGCATTACATACGCCCTTACGCTTTTGTTAAATAAAAGTTCGTTTTCGTAACACCTTCAGAAAGATTAATCATGAAAGTTGGGTCAAAGCTTGAGTGCTTCTCATGTAATACCATCAACACAATTCTAGAAATTTTTTTTTCATGGGTTTAGGGATGAGTTGATAAAATTTCTTTATTGATAATTCGTGTTCACGATTTTTAATATGAATTTGCTACAAGTAGGTATTGACATGCTTTCGTATTGAATTCGTATTCAATTGAGAATGCATTTTCTAAAATGAAATTTACTACACTGTAATCGTTCATTCACCCAATTGCGAATACATTTTATTAAATATTATTTACCGTACTGTAATCTCCCATTCATTCAATTGAGAATATATTGTCTAAAAATATAATTTACCTTACAGTAATCGCTCATTCATTTAATTGAGAATACAATTTTTAAAATATAATTTACCTTACTGTAATCGCTCATTCATTCAACTGAGAATATATTTTCTAAAATATGATTTATCATACTGCAATAGCTTTATAATACTTGATGATCATCAGTTAAAAGTATGAATGCATTTAAGTTTGAGCAAATATATGCATTACTGATTCAATATAAGGTAATTATTTCTTATTTATATGCAGGTAATTTAATAGTGTTACTTTCTTAAAGTTTATAATTTTCATAAAATTCGATAAGAATGACTAACATATGATCATAAATTAATCAAGCAGCTATAGTAATCAGCAAAAGTAATCAAGCAGCTATACGAGTATTCAGGTCTGTTGCTTTTGATATATTTAAGGTTGGATTCATCGAAATATCATTTCTGAACTTTAGTAATTTTTCAGTAGTATCTTACTTTTTTTGTAATATAAGAGAATTCCAGTAATTCATTTTATCATCTACAGAAACTTCAAACAAATCATGCTAAGCTCTGTGTATCAAATTTATCCTAACTATAATTCTTTATATTAAATTGCTGTCTATGATTAATAGCACATAATGCATAATATCGATGGATATAAATGCTGGCTTATTGTTGTTTGAATGATGATTGATAATGTTCTATACACATGGATGGTGATACACCTGCAGTCTGTTGCATCCTGATTTGTGAAAGTGTTAGCTGCATTTGGTTATGTGTTGAGATTTCTTCGATTATTTATCGGGTTATTAAAAACAATATTTTTTTTTTTTCTATCGAGGTTTTTGGATAACACTTCATATAATTTATAATTAAGAAATGAATCACGTTTGTTCACGTTTATTATCTTTTGTATAATATGATAGAATGTGCTAGAAATTCATAAATACTATAATTATCATTATAAAAATTAAGTTTTTCTCCTTTTCAGCATTGCTCTTGATTTAAAATCAAATAAATATTTCATAAAAAATATAGCATTGGCAACCATGTAAATCTTACAAAATATTTCACACAGATAAATAAAATTTGTAACAAACTTGATAAATAAAAGCTACAACAAACTTGATAAGATCACACTCAAAAACAATAATTGTGGTTAAAGAAACATCTGTTAAATTTCAAATCAAAAATGAATAACCTACTCTGCTTAATCTTAACTTTTACAAGACTTTTCACTTTTTTTTTTAAAAACAAGATATTTAAGGCATTGTACTAAGGTCAGAAAAAAATATTTCATTAAGAAATATCAAAAAATATCACAAACTTTTTACCCCTATTTTAAAATCTAATAAATATGTCAAAAAAATTTGTATTAGAAACAATGCAAATCTTACAAATTATTTCACACTGATAAATACAAATTGCAACACACTTGATAAAATCTCCCTCAAAAAATAATTGTAATTAATGAAACAACATTTAAATTTAAAATGAAAAATAAAGACCATAGTAGTTAGTCCCTTTAACTTATTCCTATTCTCATTTATAATCAATTCTAAAAAGACAAGATATATAAGGCATGGTACTAAGGTAAAAAAAAATTCCTTTAAGAAATAGAAAAATATCATAAACAACATTCTGATCCAGCATCTAGCATCCCTGCAGTATAATCTATTTTAAATGACGGCGTGTTAAAAAAATGAAACTTTTCGAAAAAGGAATTTAATGAGCGTTTCAGATATCTAAGTGAAATGACGATTGCGAGAACAAAAAAGTCACTGCAAGTTTGCATTGTTAATGAGTAGCCCCAGGTAGAAAGATTTCGGATTGCAACTTTTCCAACAAGAGTCCGAAAGAATAAATAAGCTCAAATACCAAAACTCATTCTAATGCGATTGAGAAGGCATTTAAGATCGTCACGAATTCCCGAGAGGGGCAGTTTGATTCCACCTCATTAAAATTAACCATGTTAAATGAATTGGTCCAGGGACTGAAAATCGATAAAGAATCCATAAAACTAACTATTACTTGAAATTTATTGCTGAGAAGACTTTTCATTCCAGTGTAATTATCGGGAGAGTTAAATTAAGCCGTGATAAGAATAACTGTTACATTTACTTGAATAAACTCCTTGGTAAATCTGGAGAAATTTTTTTTTTTGGTGAAGCGAAAGTTTTAATTACCGTTTAATTATTTTTAATGTATTTAAATCTTTTAATGCAATATGTTCCTACGAAAATCCTTTACTTTTAATGCCAATTATTTAATTAAACTCTAAAAATATTAATTTACTCTTAATAATTTTTCATTACATCTGTAACTTTTTGATGCAAGTTTTGCAAGAAGATATAAGACTAGCCAAAATAACAAGCACACTGGTATCACAAGATCCAACTGGGAAATCTTATATAAATTTACATATCTGGAGCACTCCAAGCACATTTGGTCAGACTGCAAGTCTGCGATTCAATTACTGTGAAGACTGGCCTATTTTTTTTTAAACCGAAGGCCAATTCAATTGTTTATTTTATTTAAATGCAAATAATTTTTTAACTATACCTAAAATTTCATTCCTTTAATGACAATTTATATCTTTATTTAATATATATATATATATATATAATTAAATTGCATTTATTGTATTATTTAAAACGTAATTTATAAATCAATTAAAAACGTAATCAACAAATAGTGTATCTATTAAATATCCGCGACATTTCGCAATACCATGCAGGCGCTTTAGCCAGAAGGTTAAATTTATTATAATGAAGTAAAATATAGATAGTGTTCATGAATATTGATTAAGTCTTGCAACAACGATGAAAATGATTAAGGTTTTTAAACCACACCTCTGTTTTAAAGAACACTGTTGCCCTTCTTCTTTATTTTACAGGAGGAAAATGACATTTAAACACGTTTAGAGAAAATGGTTTTTACTATTCTAAATGAGACAAAATTAGTACCTATTATAAAGATGATGAAATTGTAATTTATTAAATTAATATTGTCACACACACACTTAATGCATAACGCTCTATCAAACAACTAAAATGTGTCTTACCCCTTTCTCGCAACATGCTAAAAATCAAAAACAATATTTTCTTTCAGTGAATAAGTGTGAGTCTTTCTTGTGCAATTGTGTAAGAAGATGTGTTGGGTATTTTTAGAAAGAAACACATTAAAATATCGCTTAACAACGTCGCAGAAGCCACTAAATTTATACTTTTTTTCAATGTGACTACATTCCAGCAGTTCTCCTCCTAGAGAAGTAACAGATCGATTGGGATACATGAAAATATTATAAGTAATGGATGAGAACGGCATAAAAAAAATAAAGAAAAAATTAAGTAATAGGTGCAAATTAGTTTCTGAATGATCATTATTTATGATTAGCTCTACCCATTACAAATAATATTCTTCGATTACGAATAAGAATGACGTCAATGCTTCAGAATTGAGATCATATCCGTCGTTATTTAAATTTAATTTTAAAAACTCCACAATAAAAATTGCCACAAAGCTCATCAATACATAACGCTCTATCAAGCATCTAAAATGTCTCTTATCCCTTGCTCAAAACATGCACAAATCAAAATTAATATTTTTCCTTCAGTGAATAAGTGAGAGTCTCCCTTATGAAATTGTGTAAGAAAAATTATTGGTTATTTCCAGAAAAACTCATGAAACATATGACATAGCAACCAAATTCAACAAATTTAATAAATAATACCCCTTGTGTAAATAATTTATTAATGTTAGTCTTAAAATCTTATATAATGGAAACCATGTAAATCAATAAACAATGAATTTTACTTCTATACACAAATCTGAGGAAAATATGTTATTTCTGTTTAATTTAAACTTATCTGGTTTATCTATATTTAATAATGCACTTTTACATAATAAGATACGCAATTATACATATCCAAAGTTTATATTGGTGTATATACAAGCACTGCTTTATACATTTATGAATCTTTTATTTTACAAATATAGGCACGAATATACCATCAACAAGAGAAAATGGAGACTCCAGTGTGCTGTTCCAATCATTGCTGAGAACTTTTAGAAATAGTCAAAACATACTGTCGTAGTTTCTTTCTAAAAACTGAGTCTGCAACTGTTGTCACAAAATAATTCGAATCCTGGTTCTATTTTAGATAACAAATTATGTTACCAATGATCCACGAGATGAGTAAAAAATTTATTATCCTTACATTTGCATGAAATAAATTTGATTCAATCATTAATTAATATTTTTAATTTTGTAGAATTGTTTAAGTTTTTCTTTATAAAAAGTTGAATTTAATTTAAACTATAACAGTATTGGAATTGAATTTCGATTGAATTTGAAATGGAGAAAATCCAGGGATTTATTCTCTTTTATTTCTTATGACAGAATGTTATCTTATACCTGCCGAATTTTCAGACCGTCAGACATAAAGCTTTTAGTAACATTATCTAAAGATTTCAAATTTTCAGTGAAACATCTTATATAATCCGAATAAGGATATCGTAATCGTATTACAAAAACAAAATTACTAAAATGTCCATTATATAAATTGAATTCTGCCCTACGAAAGTTGCTTTTTCAAAAAGAAAAATAAAAGGTACAAAATATGAGATGTCTAACTGTATAGTTGCATTTCAAAATTAGGTTTTAAAACCTTTTAGATCCAGAAAAAAAAAAAAAAAAAGGTTTAAAATAATACCAAAAATATTGGTTTCTTTTTAAAGAAAGAAACTTTAGATGTGTGTCCGAATGTTGGTTTTTCCACCAATTGGCTTTGACACATTTTTTAAAGAAACTGCTTTTAACCTTGAGTAAATAAAATCATATTTCTTAAGGAAGTAAGCACTTCACACATTATTTTCATTCACAGGGGAAAATATTCAAAAATAATAAATAACCTTCAATGAAACTAAGTAAAATAAATTACTGGTATCATATGGAACATTGTTAATGTTTACCTTCTTTGTAGAAGCCTCAATGTTAGGAGACCGAGTTGAAGTGATTAGGGAATAACATCCAAGCGACTTTGAGATCTAAATCAGCAGAATCTACACCAAATGGGAAAAGGAAGAATGCTGTGTGTTCTTCTTTTCTACAGAATTCGAGTAGTATTTATCATTTATGTGGGAGGAAATTGTCACTATGGGAATTACCTTTATCACTGTAAGTGGATGGCAAGAATTTTAAACAGGGAAGTGAAATAAAATAAATACAATGCTAAGCGAAATGTTAAAGTTAATAGACTTTAACAAAATAAATTGTTTCTAGCAGGCTTTAAGACTTGGGATATAGAATTTCATAGTCAGTATCATATTCATGCTTAATACAAAAAATCAGTGTTATTTTTAAATGCTTTTATGCGGCAATTGCAAAGTTAGTGCGGATAAAATTTAGTTTTGATAAAGGTTTGAACATAATAACTTTGTTTTTAAACTTCGATGCCAACATATTCTGGAACACATCATTTGAATATTGCTTATGATATGTTTTACGTTTATTTTTTTCTGTGGAGAAAAGTTTAAATCAGTATAATAATTGTTGTTAAACAGTATAAAACGAATCAGTAATTGTTGAAACTAATTTGAAAGCATGACAACATATAATATAAAATATATATTTTATAAATTTTTCAAGTTCATATTGAATTTAAATTTCATTGTTGGTTTATAAAATCAGTGAAATAATTTCTCATGAAAACTTATTTATATCTATTTTTAATTCTCTATTTCTTTTTTAATACAAAAATTTCAGGGATCTCAAATGACACCCTTATAGTCACCAGGATATGCAACAACTACACCTTTATATGTAATTAAATGCTTTTCCAAAGAGGCTATCAGATTGCATGATATAAAATTTTGAATTCAATAATTTTGTATCCTTAATATCAGGCAATATACCATATTTTCACATATATATTATATGTTTGAGAGTTAAATATTAATGTGCATATGTTATTTTAAAATAAGATTGTTATCAAAACTTCCAATGAAAAGAGACTCACTGAAGTGAGTCACAATAGTGGATATTTCAGTTTTGATAAAGGTTTGAACATAATAACTTTGTTTTTAAACTTCGATGCCAACATATTTTGGAACACATCATTTGAATATTGCTTTTGATATGTTTTACATTTATTTTTTTCTGTGAGAAAAGTTTAAATCAGTATAATAATTATTGTTAATCAAAATAAAAATATCAGTAATTGTTGAATCTAATTTGAAAATTTGACAACATATAATATAAAATTATATTTTAAGAATTTTTCAAGTTCATAATGAATTAATTTCATTGTTGCCTTATAAGATCAGTTAAATAATTTCTCATGAAAATTTTATTTATATTTATTTTTAATTCTCTCTTTTTTAATTTAAAAAAATATGAGGGATCTCATATAACCCTTCTAATATCTGGGATATGCAACACCAACAACTTATATGTAATTAAATGCTTACTCCAAAAAGGCTATCAGATTGTATGATGTAAAATTTTAATTCAATAATTTTGTATACCTAATCACACGCAATATACCGTATTTTTCACATATATATTATATGTTTATCAGTAAGAAATGAATGTGCAAGTGTTATTTTAAAATAATTTTGTTATCAAATCTTCCAATCATGACAAGGAAATCAGTGAAACGAGTCACAATCGTGAATTTTTCAGTTACTTTTAGGATTACGGTTTGTTTCAGAGCATAAATTTTTTGAAGTTTTGAAAACAAAAGATACATAATTCATAATATAATTCTAATGTAGCATATTATTTAATGACTGAAAAGTTTTATGAGTAATTAATTAGCATTAATAATTCTAAGTAAATGGTTAGCAAGTAAATTCACTGTTTATATATATATATATATATATATATATATATATATATATATATATACAATGAAGTGACAAAAGTCATGGGATAGCAATATGCAAATTTTCAGATAACAGTAGCATCACGTAGAACAGGTATAAATGCGCAGTGCTTTCGCAGAGCTTTCATTTCTGTTCAAGTTATTCATGTGAAGAGGTTTTGACGTGATAAAGACCGCACGACGGGAATTAACAGACTTTGAACGCGGAATGTTAGTTGGAGCATGGGTCATGCCATTTCGAAATCGTTAGGGAATTCAACATTCCCAGATCCACTGTGTTAAGAGTGTGTCGAGAGTATGAAATTTCAGGCATAACATCCCACCATGGACAGATCAGTGGTCGACCGCCTGCACTTAGCGACCGAGACCGGCGACGTCTGCAAAGAGTCGTAAATTCTAACAGACAAGCAACACTGCGTCAAATAACCGCAGAAATCAATGTGGGACGTACAAGGGACTTGTCTGTTAGAACTGAGCGGAGAAATTTGGCTTTCTTGGGCTATTCCAGCAGAAGACCGACTCGAGTGCCTTTACTGACAGAACGACATCGCTTGCAGCGACTCTCGTGGGCACGTGAGCATATCGGTTGGTCCCTAGATGAATGGAAAACTGTGGCCTGGTCCGATGAGTCATGATTTCAGTTGGTAAGAGCTGATGGTAGGGTTCGAGTGTGGCGCAGACCCCAAGAAGCCATGGACCCAAACTGTCAGCAAGGCACTGTTCAAGCTGGTGGTGGCTCCGTAATGGTGTGGGCTGTTTTTCAAGGCATGGACTTGGTCCTCTGGTGACTGGGCCGAACATTGACTGGAAATGCTTATGTTCAGCTACTTGGAGATCACTTGCAGCCATTCATGGACTTCATGTACCCAAACAACGATGGGATTTTTATGGATGACAATCCGCCATGTCACCGGGCCACAACTGTTCGCGATTGGTTTGTAGAACATTCTGGACAATTCCAACGAATGATCTGGCCACCTAGATGGCCGACATGAATCCCATCGAGCATTTATGGGACATCATCGAGTGGTCTGTTCGTGCCCAAAATCCTGCACCGTCAACGCTTTCACAATTATGGACGTCTATCGAGACAGCATGGCTCAATATTTCTGCAGAAGACTTCCAACGGCTTGTTGAGTCCATGCCACGTCGAGTTGCTGCACTTCGTCGAGCGAAAGGAGGGCCGACACGATATTAAGAGGTATCCCATGACTTTTGTCACTTCAGTGTATATGTGTATATATATATATAAATACACTCATGTGCATAAATTGAGGATAATTCAGATCACACAGAAATGGAACTCTAAAAAAAAATTTCACCTGTACGATTATCACACACATCTTGAAAAAATATGCAAATTACAGGAAACCACCAGATGGCGCGGATAGTACGTCACAATGACGAGAGTGTAAGAGAGGAGTATATAAGGAATGGTGGCAAAGAAGTAAAATTGTTCACAAGCGCTTTAAAAACCTTTCAGTGCTATAACTGCATAGTTATGGCACAAAAGAAGCATTTGGATGATTTTTTTTACGTGGTAGAATAATCGGACGACTGGAATGTGCACTTACCCAGCTGGAAGTATCCGAGGAACTTGGAATCGCCCAGAGTGTCATCTCCAGGCTTTGGCAACGATTTCAAGATGATGGTAATGCGAGTAGATGTTACAGCACAAGTCGCCTCCGAGTTACAACGCCGAATGAGGACCGGTATTTAGCAGTTACTGCCAAAAAACAGACGAATCACAGCATCAGAATTGTCTCGTCAGCTCTCTTCAGCTACCGGTACGACAGTTTCAAGGCAGACCGTGTACAGACGTTTAGGGCACATTGGTCTATATGCTCGTAGGCCTGTCAGATGTGTTCCACTTACCGCAACTCACTGTCGCCTGCGATTAACCTGGAGTAGAGAGCATGCATTGTGGACACCGCAACAGTGGTCTGGTGTGACGTTTTCCGACGAGTCCAGATATATTTTGCAGTCTGATTCTCGCCGGACTTTCATATGGAGAGCGCCAGGTACCCGTTACCACCAAGAGAACACCATTGAACGACACCGTTACGGTGCTGCAGGATGGCTCGTTTGGGGAGGAATTATTCTTGGCTCCAGAACTGACCTGCATGTTTAGAGTGTAACGATGACAGGCCACATCTATCGGGATGTCATTCTGGAACAACATGTATGTTTGTTTCGGGGCGCCATGGGTGCTGAATTTCTGTTGATGGATGACAACGTCCGTCCTCACTGTGCAAACATTGTAGACGAATGCCTTCAATTGGCGGATATCACCCGTATGGATTGGCCAGCATACTCACCGGACTTGAATCCAATAGAGCATGTGTGGGATATGCTTGGCCGACGAATTGCAGCCGTCAACCCCCTCCCACCTGTCAACCGGAACTTCGGAGGGCATTGCTTGATGAGTGGTGTAATATTCCCCAAGATCAGATTGATAATTTGATACTCAGCATGCCTAGGCGTTGTAAGGCCTGTATTGCATCGTCCGGGTGTCATACTCCATATTAAGCATCATACTAACCATGTTATACTGTTTTTTGTAAATAGACTCTTTTTTGAAATTTACTTCAGGGAGTAAAATTCTCAATTTTTTTAATTATGTCAAACATATAGCATCTTTTTTGCTCTTTAGCTTTTGTTTAATAAATAGACTTTACAAATAAGTCAAATTTGTTTTGCTTCTGCCTCTTTCTTTGCCTGAACTTCATTATCCTAAATTTATGGACATGAGTGTATATATTTATATATGGCTTTAAACAATTAGGTGCAGTATTTATTACATTTTAATTGCTTAACTGGTGGGGACTACCTATTATCATTTTACTATGTTAGTGGATATTCATTTAAATATATGGGATTAATTATTCGATAAATATAAATACAAATCAAGATTATAACTTTCATAAGAAATAAGAAAAATGCATTTTATGCCACTCATTATCTTTTGATTTTCATTTTTATTGGTTTTCATGAAACATTTCATTGCAGTCTGATTATAACTGATAATTTCATTAACATTTGTTATTATGCAAAGCAAATAATCGATAAATAACTTAGAAGATATATTCATTTCTATACAGTTATCTTAACAATTTTTTTACCCTTTTGAAGAAAAGCACTGTGATACCAATAAAAGTAATTTTATGTTATAATTGAAATCACTCAGATGAAGACTTCTTTAACGACAACGATCTACTTGCTGGTATCATTTTCTCCAGTGAGGCAAATGACTCATGAAAACTTCAGAAAAGTGTACCCTTCATATTGTTTATAGCCATTTGAGAGTAATGTTAGAGATTTTGTTACATAAATGGATTTGTGCTCCTATATATATTTATGATGAGCGTTTCTTTATTAATGGTTATTGCTGAAATAATACAAATCCAACATGCTTTTTGTCTTAGAAGAAATAGATCATAAATATCTTCGTAATATGTCTTATTTGGTTGCATATAATTAAATATCCATCTGTAAATGTATTGAAACATTGTAAATTATCCACTTATTTTTATTTTTTTTTTTTTCTATTTTTACGGAGAAATAATTGTTTGTTATATGTAATAATTGTTTGTTATGTATAATTGTTGTCTTCGTGTCACAATAACTGCTGAATTACAAATGAAAAGATAAACAAAATAACTTCATTAAAAGGTAGCGTTTTCGTTTTTTTTTAAAAATAAAGGAAGCAATAATTGATGGTGGGTTCGATAGATATTTCTAAGAGTAACTTTTTGAACTCATTTTTTGGGTTAAAAAGAAGCTCATGTGTCTTAAATTACTTGACTAATTAAATAATTTGTTTGCAAAAAAATTATTTACAATATGCCTATTTATTGAAATTCAGTTTCCTCTTAACTCATTCTAAATGACTGATTAATATATCGTTACATTTTTTTTATAATAATAAATTGTTACAAATGGAACGAATCCGAACACATTCAAGGTTTTACTACATATTCCTCCATGAAAAAAAAAAAACATACATTCATCTAAATGATTTATTATCACCAATAACAATATTTTTTTTAAATAATATTTGGTCAACAATATGCAAAAAAATATAAAGAAAATGTAAGAGATGACTTTATGATGCTCTGGCATAAATGGTTTAAATATATTTTTGGAAAAAAATTATTTAAAAATATATAAATTGCTCTGAATGCATTTGTAGAAAAGATCTATTAATAATTAACAACCATCTGAGTGAACATTATTTTTTATAATTTATTTTTTTTGGAATAACACAATTGATTATTCAACATGTAATTTTGCCAACTAATATATTTTTTTCGAAAAACATTGAAAGTTATTTTATTGCTTCTCAATCTACATAAATTTCATTCTGCTTTAATAAGCTTCTACACAATAATTAGCAAGCTTAAACAAATTAATTTAATCATTCACATTACATAAGGGAATGAGTTATACCATTTTAATACTTCTGTGGCCTGTTCCAAAATCATTAAATATCAGTATAGCCAAAACCTAATATTATTCCAGATTTGATATTCATAATTCGATTCATACCCTAGGCACTACCTGAAGGCACAAGTACGTCTCTAAATGCTTGGCGGGGACTACTTCTTTATTCATGCGATCCTCGACAGATATTAAGAAGGAATACAAGATAAGAAAGCAAAGATATACTCAGCGTCTTTGCAAATATAAAGCAGCTGAATTTTTCTTTGCATGCGTGACCCAAAAATGGTGAAAGAGATACGCCCTTTGTTTACTTTTTTTCCTTTTCTTTTTGGCGAATTTATCCATCCGTGGAGGTAAAAGATTAATATTTATTGCCCCAGGTTCTCCACAACCCTGCGATTTAAGGAGACAGAGTAGTGAAAAGTAACTCGACAGTTTCACTATCCTGGCTTCTATTCCCAAGGCCTGGATTGCTTTCTTTTGCCCCCAGTTCTTTTGTTTAAACAGATTTACGTTACTTTCTATTCCTTTTGCCAAAAGCTAGGGATAGAAGACTGGGAACAATATGAATGTATTCCACTTAGTTTGGTACGACAATAAATTTTCTGTTTATCCATAATGTTTTTCTACAAAAATATATAATTTTTGTATTACAAGAAACTTGTCGAAGACAAATTGTTTCGTGATATATTTGCAGTGTACATTTTTTCTTGAGTTTGTTTAATATCAACATAACATAAATTTGTTTCCCGAAGTGTTTTTTTTTTTTTTACATTTAGTCCATAAAATGCTTCGTTTAATTAAATTGATTTTCTTTAAATTATATTGTTCAAATAATTTTAGCTACTTTAAATTCCTTTTAACAAATGATATCAAGGAAAACATGAAATATATTCAATTTAGTATGGTACAACGATAACTTTTCTGCTTCTATTTGTTGTATTTATTAAGAATTGTATAATTTCAAAATGAAATATAATAGTTTAAAATGAAAATATTTGATGTATTTGCGATTTCGTAAATTTTTCGGTTTATTCGTAAACCGAATACAAACATTTTCTTTGCATTTTTCTCAAAAACTATCGGTCGTAGAGTTTTTGGGCATTTTTTATGTATTCCAAACAATGAATCTGGCTGTGCAGAGTTTTTCGGTCTTGCTGGGACACCCTGTATTTTAAATTCGATACTCCACATCTACGTCTCAAAAAAAATCTACTGGCGGATAAAGTAAATAATATCGTTCGAGAATCCCGGATTGATAACCCCGGATACTTGATTACCATTAAAAATTTTTCATTATTTTACCAATGCAATTTGAGACAATCGATTTTAAACTTTGTTATAATTAAAAAATTTAAATTTTCATCTGCATTACTGCTATATTATTCATTAAACATAAAGGTTGATGGCCATTACGAAATTTTTCGCTTAAATCATTTAACAGTACATTTCATTGCTAATATATGGCCTTTGCGTGGAAAAATTGAATGTAATTTTAACATAATCTAAAGAAGTTTGTGCTGGCATTTCGATTTGAGAATTGGCCAATAAAGCTGGTTCCCGCTAACTCTAATCACCGCATTCAATTGAATTGGGAAATTGTGTAGAAACAGCATGCATTCTGACTGAGAAATCAATTCAGGAGAAGTGAGGGATGCCCCGTGCTCACGAAACCACTTAGAAATAACTGTGAGCCATTTCATTTGAACTAACTGAAATACTTGCATTATAGATTCCTCAAAGCGAGCGCCGAAACCTTTGATTTTAAACCAGTCACTATTCAGACTAAAGAGACGTTGCAAATTGGAAAACCCATATGTGATCTACAAAGACTTGGTTACATTTGAATGTAATTAATTTTTAAGTTCACTAACGAAATAAAGTTTCCACATTTATAGAATCTGAATGCTTCATGGCACCTATGTTAAAATGAAAAGGATGTATATACGTTCTTTAATAAGAGGCATTAAAAGACTTTACAAATGGATTTAATAGATATGCACATTTTTCTATTCGTTTTATAAAATATGTATGTGTTATTCAACTTTAATACTATGCAAATAAATAAACTAGTTCAGAGACTGGAAGAACTATATCACAATATAGTTCTGGAATATAGTTTTAAACCCCGTCAAATTATATAGTAGATTAAATATTACTTAATCTTAATGTTAAATTTAATCCTATTTAAAGGAAGTTCTTAGTATATGAGGGCAATAAATAATTAATAATAAAGCTACAAAAGCATCAATTATCGTACAAAGTGTGTAAATTAATTAAATTTACTTCTATTAATATAATTTTCAACCTCTTTGATGGTAATTAATATTATCTTTCCTGAAAAGAATTCCTTATTTTTTGAGTTAGCACAATTGTTGTATTATTCATTTTTATATCACTATGTTAGATAATATATTTTTTTCGAAAAACCTGAAAATTATTTTACTTGTTGCCAATCAGCATAATTTTCATTCTGCTTTAGAAAGCTTCTTCTACAAATTCTTCAATGAAAAATAAATATATATTTATCTCAATATATTATTATATAATAAAACTGTAATAATATGTTAACTAATATGCAAAATATCCAAAAAAATGTAAGAGATGACTTCAGGTCGCTATGACAGAAATGATTTAAATGAATTCAATACATGCTTGGAATATATATATATAAAAAATATAATAATCTGAATACATTTATTGAAAAAGAACAATTTGGAGTTGACAGCCACCTGAATGAACTTTATTTTTTAATTAATTTTTTTCGATTAACATTGATTGATTATTCCCACCTTAATAACACACACTTGATTATTCATCGTTTATATAATTAAGTTAGCTAATATATTTTTTCAACAAACCTGACAGTTATTTTACTGGTTGTCAATCTACGTAATTTCATTATGCTTTAGTAAGCTTCTACACTATAATTAGCAAACTAAAACTAATTTATTTAATCATTTACAATCCAAAAGTGAATGAGTTATGCCAGTTTAATACACACAACTTAACCCTTCTGTGGCTTGTTCCAGAAATCATTAAAAGTCAGCATAGCCAAAACCTAATATTATTCGAGATCTGATATTCATAATTCAATTCACACCCTCGGCACTACCTGAAGACATAAGTACGTCTCTAAATGCTTGGCGGGGACTACTTCTTTTATTCATGCGATCCTCGACAGATAGTCAGAAGGAAGACGGAGGGAAAGCAAAAGATATACTCAGCATCTTTGCAAGTAAAGCAGCTGAATATTTTCTTTGCATGCGTGACCCAAAGATGGTGAAAGAGATACGCCCTTTGTTTATTTTTTCCATTTTTTTTGCGAATTTATCCATCCGTGGAGGTGGAAGATTAATATTTATTGCCCGAGGTTCTCCTCAACCCTGCGATTTAAGGAGACAGAGTAGTGGAAAGTAACTCGACAGTTTCACATTCCTGGCTTCTATTCCCAAGGCCTGGATTGCTTTCTTTTTTGCTCCCAGTTCTTTTGTTCAAACAGATTTAGGTTACTTTCTATTCCTTTTTGCCAAAAGCTAGTGATAGAAAAGACTGGGAACAATATAAATGTATTCCTCTTAGTTTGGTACAACACTAACTTTTATATTTATCCATAATGTTTTCTACAAAAATATATAATTTTGCATTGGAAGGCAGTACAGACAAAACATGCCGAAAACAAATTGTTTCGTTATATTTTTCAGTGTACATTTTTCTCTAGAATTTTTTAAATATGAAAATAGCATAAATTTGTTTCTTGAAGTATTTTTTTTTTTTTTTTTTTTAGTCCATGGAATGCTTCGTTTAATTCAATTGATTTTCTAGCAATTCTATTGTTCTATACCTTTTAGATATTTTACATTCTTTTTTGACTAAAGCAATAGAAAATTTGAAAAGTATTCAACATAGTATGGTAGAACAATAACTTTTTTTTTTTCTATTTGATGTACATATTATGAAATACATAATTTTGTACTGATATATAATAAATATAAACATGTTAAGAGAAAAATATTTCATGTATTGCGATGCATATTTTCTTCATGTAAAGGTTTATTATCAACTCAGAATAAACAACTTTCAACGATAAAAATGAACATTACCTATTTTAATTGTTGAAATAAAACCGTGATATTGCAATTTCTTTTCTGTTTTCGTTTTTCTGTTTAAACAGATTTAAGTAAATTTATTATCCTTTTTGCAAGTATCTAGTAATAGAAAATGGAAATGTCTTAAAAGAATGCAATTTGGTGCAATTTGACACAGCATCTTTCTATGCAAATATAATACATATTTTTACAATTTATTTGTGATAGATTGAGAAAATAAATACAATTTTGTATTGAGAAAATATAAACTACTACTGCTCCAAAAAGTAAAACCAATTATTTCTTTAACAACTCTTTATTTATTCTTCCAAATGTACATCATTGCCTTCAAAGTATTCCCATCCAAAAACAATGCCCTTATGCCAACGTTTCTTCCTATCATTAATGTATGCTAAAAGATCATCGTGCAGGAATGGCCTTCAAAGCGCGCTGCGATTCACGAAGTCGCTCACGTCTAAAAATTATAGATTTAGTGCTTGCAAACCTTCGTTTCAATTAGAGACCTTAATGATGATGTTGGAATTTCAAGAAGATCGGCCAATACCATTTTGGGCCTCAAACGCGTCAAATCTCAATTGGTACCGAAAATCCTGAATGCGCCAGCTCACATTGCTTTGATTCTTCGTGACTCTTTCGCCTAAAATGAAACCCATATCGTTCCACAACCACCGTATTCACCTGATTTAGCATCGTGCTATTCTGCCAATTTCCTAAACTCAATTTTTCGCATACTTTGTAGCAATATTATTCATTAAACATAAAGGTTACAGTCAAATTAAAAATATCTTCTTATTATCTTTAATTATTCATTGTTTCACTGATATATTTCGAAACAGTTGATTTTCAACTTTATTATAATTAGAAAATTTAATTTTTTGCCTACATTATTGAGATATTATTCATTAAACATAAAGGTTGATTTCCATTACGAAATTTTTCATTTAAATCATTTAACAGAACATATTCACTGATAAAAAACTAATAATACGTCATATTTGAGGGGAGAAATTGAAGGGCATTTTAACATAATCTAAAGAAATTAGAGGTGGTACTTCGATTTGAGAAATGGCCAATAAAGTTGGTAGGTCCACTAACTCTAATCACCGTATTCAATTCAATTGGGAAATTGCGTAGAAACAGCATGCATCCTGACTGAGAAATCAATTCAAGGGGGAGTGAGTGATGCCCCGTGCTCACGAAACCACTTAGGAAATAATTGTGAGCCATTTCATTTAAACCAACTGAAATACTTGCATTATAGATTCCTCAAAGCGAGCACCGAAACCTTTGATTTTAAACTAGTCACTATTCAGATAAAAGAGACGTTGCAAATTGGAAAACACACATGTGATCTTCAAAGACTCGGTTTTAAATTGCATGTAATTAATTTTTAAATTTACCAACGAAATATAGTTTCCACATTCATAGAATCTGCATACTTAATTGTACTTATGTTAAAATGAAAGAATGTATATGCGTTTTTTGTTATTTCCTTCAATGTTTAATGCATGCATTCATTAATTAAATACATTAAAAGCCTTTACAAATGGATTTAATAGAAACGCACATTTTCTTATTTGTTTTATAAAATATGTCTGCGTTATTCAACTTTTATACTATGCAAATAAATAAACAATTTCAGCCACTGGAAGAACTAAATCATAATATAGTTCTGAAACCTCATGTAATTATATAATCGATTAAATATTAATTAATCTTAAATATTAAATTTAATAATTTTTAAAGGAAGTTCTTAATATACGAGGGAAAGAAACATATAATAATAAAGCTACAAAAGCATCAATTGTGGTGCAAAAGTGTGTAAATTAATTAAATTTATTCCTATTAACGTGATTTTTAACATCATTGCTAGTATTAAATACTATCTTTCCAAGTCAAAAGATTTAATATTTTCCGATTTATTAGGTATTTATAAAAACTGTTAGCAAATAAAGTTATTTAATATTTTAGTAAATGAAATCAAACATATGAAATGTAATCATAATTTGTTAATTTAATTTTTAATACATTTTAAGTATTAATAAAGCTGAATAAATGTGTTGCTGCTGTTACTTATCCCACTTGGTAGACTGGATATCCCACTACACCAATTCCAGAACTCGTGTGAACTCATGGTTATATTGAACAGGTGGAGGGCAGCTTCTGCTGTGATGGTGCACTCGCAGATAGAAGTCTGACTTTGCTCTGACTATCTTACAGTCATATAATACTGGAACCTACAGCTAAAAGTGGGTTCCAAACCATTACAAACATCCATGTCACCACCGACACTTGATCCGGAATCCTGTGGTACTGAGTGCCAGAGGGCTGAGACTCAGTCATTCACGCCCAAATTAATGATGCAATGTTGTTGTGTTGTTATTGTTTCTTATCCCCACTTGATAGACATCTATACCAAGCCCACGAACCCGTAAGTCAACCAGTAATGGTTGAAATTAATGGCTGAATACATGGGCTCGATTATATAAAATACCACCATCCGTTTATATAAAATAGTTTTCCTAAGTTTCTTAACTTTATTCATTCGTGTAATGAATTTTCGAATTAAAATCTCATTTAGCAAGTATTCTAGATGTGTTTTGATCCGTATCATACACATTTAAAAGAAAAACTTTAAACTACTGCTTTGCATTTCAAGCAAATACAAATTGATCGGACATTTAATGCAGACTATTTAAATAAATACATGCCCTATCTAAAGTCAATGATCCTGTGCTCTAATTACTATCCATGCTTATGACAGATACCCATCCCCAAGTAAACTCAGATGTATGCGGACAGCATTTGCAGCAAACTAACTGACAACATTTCATCTAAAGCTCTCCCTTACTTCTTACCACCTCCACCTCCTTTTCCTTCCTTATATGTTCTGTCTGAAACCCCCTTACCCCTCTATCCCCTTCCCCCTTTTACCATTATTACTGAGTCATCATTACTTACCATCATTACTGAGTACGGGCAATTTAATATTGTGGAAACTGGCATTAAAATCACTTCTATAAGAATATTTGCTTTTAATCAAACATTCGTCATTTGAGGATAAACACTTAATACAATGTAGAACAAATACTGCAAGTTGTAGTCTTCTCAAAGAAGTCACTAGGGACAATAATTCCATCTAAATTCATCTTCAAGACAATCTGAGACAAGTAGGCAATGGAAGGATCAAAGCCCAGAACCTTTTCAGAAAGATCATCGTTCATTCCAGCTGTCTTGAATCAATTCAATATAAAGTTCTCTTTTTCTGGGAGAAACTTTATTTGTTGTTTTGACAGAGTTCTGTAGTGATTTATTACCTTTCTGAATATTACTAAAAAGGCTTAGCGTAGTTAATTATTGTTCAATAAATATATCTTACTTTTATATTATTAAAAACAGAAAACAAATTAATTTATAAATATTTCCTAAAAAATGTACTTCATATTATTAAATAATTTCAATCTTTATATTTAAAAAAAGAAAAGCATTGATAAAGTTTGACATTATAGTAATTTTTATTTTAGTGTTAAATTAATTAAAAATAATTAATTGAAAGTTTTACTTGAATTCTTGTCGACGAACAAGAAAAAAAAACTATCAAGAATTAAAAAAAGGATATCTTAATGGTCTAAAATAATTAATATTAATAAGTTACATTAATTAATTTTTGTACTAATTAAGACTGTTACATCAATGAACCAACATATATATATTTTTTTTTTTGTTTCGTTTCTTTGTTTCAAATATAACTGTAAAACAGCGTCAATGTTAAAAATAATTGTTTGTAAATGAAATAAAATACAATTTAAATATTATTTATAATTAAAAAAAACAATAATAATTATTTTTAAAGTAATTATTTTTAAAAATAATAATTATTTTGAAAAGTAACAAAAATGTAATTTGAATAATATAAATTTTGTATGATAATGTACTTTCAATCAGATCATAATCAGGAAATCAATAAGGGTATAATGTATATAAATTG
>BPLR01011628.1:0-23098 GCA_021605095.1 Caerostris extrusa | reverse complement strand
ATAAATTCTTTCTACAGTTTGAATGAGTTATATGTGAAGTAATATTTATAGAATGAATTATTTGTGTAGTATTATATACAGAATGAACTATATGTGTTAGCATTAACTCATAAAAATGAGGTTTATAGGTTCTAAAATTAATTTTGATGTAAAAAACATAATTTTTTTCTTGTGATATATTGTATTCAATTAGTTGTATATTGTATTATATATTGCGTATTATAATTATATATTGTATTCAATATGTGTATTCAATTAGGATTCGCTGACGATACGGAATAAGAATATTTTTTAAGAAATCTACAGCAAAGTTAGCATAAAAACACAATTTATTTCAACAATTTTACTTGATTTAAAGATTTGCCAATACTTTCAAGAATAAATTATCTTTTAGTAAACTTCATGAAATATTTATTACCAAAACCTGACCAAGAATGACCTGGTAAATACTGGATTAGATTTAGAACCAGGAAAACCTGGTTTGAAATCCAATATAGAACACTTAATATAAACTTCCCTTAAAGGAATATCATGGATAATCTTATATTTGAACTCAAAGAGAATGGTATAATAGAGTGTAAAAAACTGAGATACTATTTTCCGGAGTTTTCACTCAAATTAGTGATGGTAAAATGTGAATGCAGTATAGCAAACAGAGGTAATGTTGCATTTATTACATGTCATCAATTCTATTAATTAATGAATTGTTAAAATGCTAGTCATTCGAAATCAATAATATATTACAGATATTTGATATTTATATGCATGGCAAAAAAAAAATATATGACAAATAATATATGGTAAAATAAGTACGCAGTAGATCTACCTCCCCGTGGTGCACCTGGTAACACTTTTCAGTGGCTAAAAGATCTACAACTTGGCATTATGTTAGATTAATGAACTCTGTTTCAGCATGTTTTGTTGTATTCTCTGTTCTTTTTTATTTTTCATTGTTCTTTTTTTTTTTTTTTTTGCTGTAACCGTTCATAATCTGCCATTGGAAATAATATATATATATATATATATATATATGGTAAAATTATTAAAATATGCCATATATTATGGTTACAATATAATAACCCATTGTAATTATAACATTAACGGGTTAATTGCTGTAATTATAACATGAAACCATATATTAGGCTATATATTATGGCAAATAGTATATTGCATAATATATGGCAAAATTATAAATTAATCCATATCGATAATCGTTTTTAGTTTATCTCAAAAATAAGCTTGTGTTGTGTTGTATGAATGGCAATCTATAAAAGAATCCAAGTTTCTTCTAGCGACTGAAGAAAAGTAAAAAGGAAAAAAAAGAGTGGTGGGAAATAACTATTGGCAGCCAATAAAGCCAGGAAAAAAGTCGAATCACAATAATACAGATGCTTCAATCCTCAAGAGGATAGTAGAGAAGAGAAAAAAATCGATCCCGTTTTCCTTTTCTCCCGGATTTTCAGTCACCTGGAAGTGAAGAAGAAGAATCCGTTGCTGTAATTAAGACATCACCGCCAGTGACGGATGACCATTCTGAGACCGGCCAACTGAACTTCTATTTATAGATGTCTGGTCTGGCATTGCTGACATTTTGTTGAAAGGGGAGGGGGTAATAGCTATTTTAGAAAGTGTTCAAAATTCTATTTTAATTACCTTATGCAATTGGTAAAATTAGATTATTATTTAATGGAAAAATATTTTTCGTTGGAAATATTTCTTATTTTTATAAAGCGGAAAAATTGTCTCCAATTTTTAATTCTTTTAAAAAATGAGAGGTTATTTAATTTTTTTGTTCTCTCTTATTACTTATTACTTTTTCTCTCTTGTTACTTGTTTGCTCTTATCTTACGTTGTTCTACGTACTTACTCTTATTCTTGCTACTTATTCTCTCTTATTCTTGCTACTTTTCTCTCTTATTACTTTTACTTGTTCTTACTTGTTCTACGTACTTTATTTTGCTACTTATCTTACGTTGTTCTACGTACTTACTCTTGTTCTTGCTTACTTGTTCTCTCTTGTTACTTGTTTGCCCTTATTTTACGTTGTTCTACGTACTTACTCTTGTTCTTGCTACTTGTTCTCTCTCATTACTTGTTTACTCTTATTTTACGTTGTTCTACGTATCATACAATAATAATTCTAACCAGAATTTCAGAAACCGTTATTAATTACTGTATCACATCAGGATTTAATTGTCTTATGTTATTTTTTTAATTGTTCTATCATGCTTGTGTAATAAGTTAATGCTTCATTAATTTCCATTTTTTTAAATAAATGTTGGATATGATAGTCTATTAATAAGTATGGATGATACTAAAAGTATCCTATCTATTATTTATGATAATTCTATCTCTATCACGTTGTTCTATGTACGTATTATACAATTTTTACAATTCTAACCATTTTTTAAGAATTTCAGAAACCTTGGTCAATTACCGTATAACATCAGGGCGTAATTGTTTTAATGTTAAAGTAATACATAAATTTATACATAACTTGAATCAATTCCTTTAAAAAAATGTTATCTTTTTTTTTTATTTATTACTGATATATACAATTTATAAAATGATTGAAATTTCATAATTTGAGGGCCTGATGATGTCTATGGGTTGATGTGGGTTATTCAATTGGCAAAATTGGATTATTATTTAATGGAAAAGCATTTTCTCATTAAAAATATTTCTTTTTTTTTTATAAAGCGGAAATATTGTCACTAATTTATTAATCCTTTTAAAAATGACACGTTATTTAATTTACTTTGTTACGTTGTTCTATGTACCTATTGTTATTTTTATAATTCTGACCACTTTTAAGAAATATTCATGAATTTCAGAAATCTTGGTTAATTACATTAGCACATCAGGGCATAATTGGCTTAAAGTAACGTTAAGATTAATTTTTAGAAAATCAGCAATAAGACTGCCACCATAGTAATACAGGTAAAAAAAAATTTCGAAATTATATATAATGTCTCAAAAATATAATTGAATTACTTCAAAAGAAGTTATGTTTCAAATAGGCATGATAATGCTGCCAACAAAAAAGAAGAGATTTGAAGATAAATTTTGCCCTTGAAGAAACTGGGATTGGGAGAACATTGGATAAGTTTAATATCAAATTACATTAATCAATGTCCTCTCTTTTTAATAAATGAGACAAGCAAGGTAAAAACAAGAAATAAAAATGATTTCGGAAATCTTATGCTTTTCAAGTGCTTATGCTGTAACTGACTACCTTGAATAGTATAGCAATCAATGTGCTGCATGCGAGGTATATTTCTTTGCACTGATTAATACATAGGAATTTGTGCAAACTAACTTTCTCAGGAACTGTTGTGTTTAGTCAGTTTTCAGCCCTCATGGTATCTCAAAGTGAAGCTGCTCGCTATTACCCTTAACCATGGGCCTGTCGCCTGTGACCGGGTCTTCTGGACCTGGTGTAGGCTTTCCTGCAATAACATTTTATATTGAAACTAATACCCCTTTATGGCTATTTCACTAGGTACGAAAATTTAAAAAAAAAAAGAATCTAATTGCTGTTACAAATGTGATATTAAATAGATCTTGTCAGATTTAAGAAATAGCTAATGTCAGGTGTGTTTTGTTTTGATGAATTTCAGGTGGTTTTTTTTTTTAAATTTAGTATTAAACCATATTAATTCAACTGCTCAACAATTTATTGCCCTCTCTTTTTAACAAACGAGGCAAGCAAATTAAAAGACTGAAGTTGAAGAAACAAAAAATGATTTTGGAAATATTATGCTTCTCATATATGCTAATCACAGCTGTGATCGTGGAAAGTAACTGACTACCTTGAATGGTAAAGCAATTCAAAGCGTTGCATGCAAGGTATATTTCTTTACGCTGATTAATGCACAGGAATTTGTGCAAACTGAGGTCCTCAGGAACTGTTGAGTAATAAATCTGTCCTATAAATGCAAGCTAGAATGCATGAAGGCGGCAAAGAGCTGAAGTTTAAGTAGAGGATATTTTATGGCCAGGGGTTGCACAAAGGAGGAACTCTTTAATTGCTTTATGACGCAGAACAAAAAGACAACAAAAGGATGGAGGGTGCGAGATGCTCACTTCCGGAGAACTTCGGGAGGTAAATATATTTCCTGGAACAATAAAGGAAGTGGGTTGCGAACACCTGGACGTTCCCTCATAACTCTGAAGACCCATTCTTTTTGCGAGTTGCTGTGTTTCCTTCGTTCCAATTTTTTTTTTTTATCAAATAATGCTTCAGATATTTAATATTTGCATTCAGATTTAAAAATTATAATAAAACAAAACTACATTATTGTAATATGTGTAAATTATGTTTACAATAAATTAAATAGGAGCAAAAATATATCTATTCTGTGTTTGTTGCTCATAAACTTGTGTTTTATAAATTATTTTGAAATAACAAAGATTACAGGAATTCCTAATCTTCATTTATTCATCGTATAAAGGAAAAAATTCGACAACATTTCACTAGGGCAATCCAGCTGTCTTTGGTTTTTGTTCGTCGCTTTATGGTAATATTGTGCACACTTTAGGCGAATTATATCGGGACCAACAGTCAATGCTGTTAATAAAATACACATACTAATACTAAATAAATGCAGTGGGATTTATATTGCACTAATACATATGTATATATACATGTGAAAAGGAAATGAAAAGAAATTATACATATTAATTTCTTATCTTATCTTATTGAAAGCTTATTATTAATCACATATCTTATATATATATCCCTGAAAGCAAGCATCCTTTATATATATATATATATTGTTGTCCTACAATATACCTTGTTTAAGTATTTATTCACCATTGAGTGTTGTCTGATAAAGTTTGCATTTCGTTAATAATTGAATATTTTCTTTTCAACGAAGTTTAAGCTTATGCTCTTTTTATTCTTTATGTAAGTTTATTTTTATTTTTAACTATATAATTATACAATTGTAAGAATTTCTATAAATTTTAAAATTGTACTTTGCATCTTTGACATCATAATCATATAGTTAAAAAAATCATTTTTTAAAATTAATTCTCTTTTATTCAACAGAAAAATAATAAAAGGCATGCCTTTATTTTTTTTTCTAAGCATCCCTTATATATATATATATACATAAGGGATACATGCTTTTATTACAAGGGATACATGCTTTTATTATTTTTCTGTTGAATAAAAGAGAATTAATTTCTTATTTTTTTTTCAACTATATGATTATGATGTCATTACAATTGTAAAATTTATAGAAATTCTTACAATCTTATAATTATATAGTTAAAAATATAAATAAATTTACATTAAAAGAGCAAAGCTTAAACTTCATTGAAAGAAAATATTCAATTATTAACGGATGAAACTTTATCATACAACACTCAATGGTGAATTACTTAAACAATGTATTGTAGGACAACTGTGAAATGTAGATTAAGATATTCGATAATTAGTATAGTCTTTTGTAATGAGTTCATTCAAATTTTTTCGAGGTGAAATGCGTGTTTTTTAATGATGGGACATAGGAATTTCATTAGTAATTGAAACTAATACTTTTTCTATTCTTAAGCCACAAAAACAGGCAAAAGATTCAGCTTTAACTAAATCATATATCATCAGAGATATTACATTAAACTCACATTGTGCCAATCAAATTTTGAAATAAAATCCACATTAATCGTATCTAGGTTGGCTGAATTTTCTGTACTTTCTTCTTGAACCTTAAAAAAGGATTTTCCTGCCTCCATATTTATCATGTCTATCCCCAAAATTTTGTGTTGGTTCCATTTGTCAAGTTTTCAATCAGACATCCCTATTCATAAACCTTAAGCATTTACCACAAAATCACTCTAACAAGTAATGAACTCAGTTGAAATTTTTCATATGACTGAAAAATTGTATCAAGAACAGTTTAAAATTCGACTTTAATGTTTGAGTTTCAGAAATTCGATCCGTTCTTCTGTTTTGAACTGCAGAGTTCATCACTAATTAAATCATGTATTCATATTCAACTCAGCACATGAATATGAATAGAACAAACACCCACAAGGGAAAGGGAAATCCTTTGCTGAATCATTCACAGACTCATAATTAACAAAATCCCTTTTCTTTCAAGCTCATTCCCGGGGAGCCCAGCCCTTCCCAAAGGCCATTCACATTCGTCCTATAATTGCTTCCAATCGTGACGCCCATTTTAAAAATATATCGGATTCGCTTTTTCAGCGTTAATTGCGAGCAAATGACACGTTTCAGGCGCCTAATTGCTCGCCAATACGTTCCTTTCTGGTGTAATTTGAGACAAATCAGGGATTGCATATCGTGTCAACGACACCGGGCTTTCATTTTTGGATGAGATAAGATATAATTTGACTCTGGATCAGGCAATGGTTAATAAATGTAATTCAATGAGTCGGATAATATTTTTTGTACTTTTTATTATTAGCGTAATAAACATTTTATTTTCTTTTAAAAATGTCGAAATGAAGTGCTTAGATTCTATTGTGTTGCGATGTTTAATTTGGTTATAATGTTCATTTCGTTTCATAATGTAGAAATAAACAAGTAATATAAAAAAAAATTAAGTCAATTCCTACTTTTTTTCCCCTATATTGCAAAAAGTCCTTTATAAATAAAGTTGAAATTTTCCTCTTACATCTGGCGCCATCTATTGATAGATACATGCAACTTAAATCTAAAAAAACTAAAATTTATTAATTTAATTTAATTTATGAATTAATATTTGTAAAAACTGTATTAACATCCAGTCATCTACTGCAAGTTCAAAAAAATGTATCTGAACTTGTGGAGGAATAAAAAGTATTTTATGAATGATTAAAAATTAGAACAAGATATATATATAGGAGAGTGTCAACTAAGAGAAGGAATTGAAAAAAAGGAATGTTTTTATTATATTTCTGTTGAAAACAGAAAATTAATTAAAAATGCTTTTTTATTAATCGTGACGCCCATTTTAAAAATATATCTGATTCGCTTTCAGCGTCAATTGCGAGCAAATGACACGTTTTAGGCGTTTAATTGCTCGCCAATACGTTCTTTCTGGTGCAATTTGATCCAAATCAAGGATTGCATATCGTGTCAACGGCACCCGGCTTTCATTTTTGGATGAGATAAGATATAATTTGACTCTGGATCAGGCAATGGTTAATAAATGTAATTCAATGAGTCGGATAATATTTTGTACTTTATTATTAGCGTAATAAACATTTTATTTTCTTTAAAAATGTCGAAATGAAGTGCTTAGATTCTATTGTGTTGCGATGTTTAATTTGGTTATAATGTTCATTTCGTTTCATAATGTAGAAATAAACAAGTAATATAAAAAAAATTAAGTCAATTCCTACTTTTTTTCCCTGTATTGCAAAAAGTCCTTTATAAATAAAGTTGAAATTTTCCTCTTACATCTGGCGCCATCTATTGATAGATACATGCAACTTAAATCTAAAAAAACTAAAATTTATTAATTTAATTTAATTTATAAATTAATATTTGTAAAAACTGTATTAACATCCAGTCATCTACTGCAAGTTCAAAAAAAAAATGTATCTGAACTTGAGTGGAGGAATAAAAAAGTATTTTATGAATGATTAAAATTAGAACAAGATATATATGTAGGAGAGTGTCAACTAAGAGAAGGAATTGAAAAAAAAAGGAATGTTTTTATTATATTTCTGTTGAAAACAGAAAAATTAATTAAAAAAAAATGCTTTTTTATTAATCGTGACGCCCATTTTAAAATATATCTGATTCGCTTTCAGCGTCAATTGCGAGCAAATGACACGTTTTAGGCGTTTAATTGCTCGCCAATACGTTCTTTCTGGTGCAATTTGATCCAAATCAAGGATTGCATATCGTGTCAACGGCACCCGGCTTTCATTTTTGGATGAGATAAGATATAATTTGACTCTGATCAGGCAATGGTTAATAAATGTAATTCAATGAGTCGGATAATATTTTTTGTACTTTATTATTAGCGTAATAAACATTTTTATTTTCTTTAAAAATGTCGAAATGAAGTGCTTAGATTCTATTGTGTTGCGATGTTTAATTTGGTTATAATGTTCATTTCGTTTCATAATGTAGAAATAAACAAGTAATATAAAAAAAAAAAAAAAAAATTAAGTCAATTCCTACTTTTTTTCCCCTATATTGCAAAAAGTCCTTTATAAATAAAGTTGAAATTTTCCTCTTACATCTGGCGCCATCTATTGATAGATACATGCAACTTAAATCTAAAAAAACTAAAATTTATTAATTTAATTTAATTTATGAATTAATATTTGTAAAAACTGTATTAACATCCAGTCATCTACTGCAAGTTCAAAAATGTATCTGAACTTGAGTGGAGGAATAAAAAGTATTTTATGAATGATTAAAAATTAGAACAAGATATATATATAGGAGAGTGTCAACTAAGAGAAGGAATTGAAAAAAGGAATATTTTTATTATATTTCTGTTGAAAACAGAAAAAAAAAAATTAATTAAAAAAATGCTTTTTTATTAATCGTGACGCCCATTTTAAAAATATATCTGATTCGCTTTCAGCGTCAATTGCGAGCAAAATGACACGTTTTAGGCGTTTAATTGCTCGCCAATACGTTCTTTCTGGTGCAATTTGATCCAAATCAAGGATTGCATATCGTGTCAACGGCACCCGGCTTTCATTTTTGGATGAGATAAGATATAATTTGACTCTGGATCAAGCAACGGTTAATAAATGTTATTCAATGAGCACGGATAATATTTTGAACTTTATTGTTAGCGTAATAAATATTTTATTTTCTTTAAAAATGTCGAAATTAAGTGCTTAGACTCTATTGAGTTGAGATATTTAAATTGGTAATAATATTCATTTCATTTCTTAATGAAGAAGTAAAGAGGGAGGTTTTTATTATTTTTCTGTTGAATAAAGAAAATTCTTTTTTTTTTATTTATTTTTTAACTATATGTAAGAATTTCTATAAATTGTAAGAATTGTGCTTTGCATCTTTGGCATCACAATGATAATCCTTTTAAATCTTTTTTTAATGTTTAAGAAGAAAGTACAGAAAATTCAGCCAACTTAGATCCCATTAATGTGGATTTTATTTCAAAATTTGGTTAGCACAAATGTGAGTTTAATGTAATATCCCTGATGATATATGCTTTGGTTAAAGCTGAATCTCTACATGCCTGTCATTTTTGTGGCTTAAGAATAGAAAAAGTATTAAACAATACATCGGCATTTCAATAACTAATGACATCATGTCAAAGTCCCATCATTTAAAAAAATATATTTTAACTATATGCAAAATTTGAATGAAACCATTACAAAAGCCTATACTTAATTATCGAATATTTTAATCTATCCTTTCGCAGTTTTCCTACAATTACGTTGTTTAATTACCTATTCGTCATTAAGTGTTATATGATAAAGTTTTCAACTCATCAATAATTGATTATTTTCTTTCAGCGATTTTTAAGCTTTTGCTCTTTTATTTTTTATGTAAACTTGGCATTGACTTTTGAGAAGTTTTATAAAAACTTATAATTTTCCTTTCATTGCATCACCTCATTATAATTAATAACCTCATTAGATTAATACGTCAAACATCATATGATTATGATTATTAACATCATTTATCATCTCACTATGATGATAACTATGAATATTAACATCAGGTTTGTTGATTTGTCAGATATTTTTTAACTTTTTAAAATTTTAAAGAAAAACATTTATAAAAGCATTTTTTATTATTTTAATTGCCTTCGTTTAATTTTAATTAAATTCAAGACAGGATTCTATACATATTACAAATATATACTGTTAGAAGTATATTAACAGATAACGCATATTATTCAAATTTGAATATTATATTCAATCAATAGAGTTTCATTTTTCATTATTAATTTTAACCTGCTATTTTTACCTGTATAAAACTTAAACATGAAATGTTATCTTTAACAATTTTTTAGTTACCTTTATTGCAATACTGTGCGCTTCAGTGACTAGGCTTTCGACTCGAAATTTGTGATTAAATCTCACAAACTTATTACAGGAATGAGCTTTGATATATGAATGGGGAGGGCGAGCAACACTCAAGATGATATCCATGGGAGAGTTGGTTCTAAATGGCCAACGAACTCCCCCATCGATAACATCTTAATCAATAATGTGAATGTAGTGTAACAGAGTGGTAAACGGCTTCTTGTCAAAATGCGTGATATTCATCAAGTGTTGTCGCTTCTTATCTCACTTGGTCGAAAGCAACATCTAGACCAAGTCCATGAACCCGCTTAAACCGATTAATCACGATAAAGGTTAAAAAAGCAGCCTCTTTTTGTCCTTGACCTTGCGACACAAACACATGGGGCACTCAAAGGGAATCTTTACCCCACTCGGTTATAGCCCTGGCCACTGTGTATCCCATTTTAGTTGACTTTTACGACATGCATGGTCTATAGTGGGGCTATCCCGTGTGGGTCCGGGTTAGTATAGGGCTATAGTCCGGGCTATTCTAACCCGGTCCCACACGGGATACATTCGTATAGTAACAATAGCTATATTATTATGTTTAAACTTTATTTAGACCAATCAAGGATCCTTGACTCGAAATGCAGCGAGTGCAGATGAAGAGAAAATTATGTATATATGACAAGGATGAGCTTCCACTTATTTAGGAGATGAAAGCAACTAACCAGATGTCAGCCTGGTTAGATGCCTTGAGTGGACAGCCTGTTCCCAATTATAGTTTAACATCTTGAGAGCAGCGTAGCAGACCTTTTTTGATACAGTCCTGGGTAAAACTGAATCCACTACACATCTAATAACAGGGATGAACTTCCATATTTTTAGGTGGCGGAGCAACTAACCAGATGCTATGAGTGGGCAGCCTATTACAAAGTATGGTTTAACAACTTGAGTGCAGCGTAGCAGACCTCTTGATGCAATCCTGGGTAAAACTGAATCTGCTACATACTACACATGTCTATTACTTCTAATTATGTTAAAATTTTATTTAGACCAATCAAGGGATCCTTGATTTGAAATACAGCGAGTGTATCCGAAAGGAAAGTTAAGTATCTATTACAGAAATGAACTTCCACTTTTTAGAGATGAAAGCAGCTAATCAGATGTCCTGAGTGGACAGCCTGTACCAATGGATTAACATCTTGAGCGCAGTGTAACAGACCTTTTTGATGCAATCCAGTGTAAAGCTGATTCTTGTACACACCTATCGATAGAGATGAATTTTTACTTTTTTAGGAGGTAAAAGCAACTAACCAGATGTCACGAATGGGTAGCTGTGAAAATCTTCCTTGCCATCTTCTAGCAAATCTTTCTAATGCAATAAACTTTCAATTTTTATTCAATTGAAAGAGAATTAGCATCTTTTATATATCTACTATTCTAGTAACAAACACCTCAAGTGTAAATGCTTAAAAATTCAAAAAGAACAATTATTACAACATACTTTTCTTGACATATTTCGAGATCTTTTAATTATATTAAAATTTTATTTGGACAGTTCAAAATGCAATTTGTGAAAACTAACATATGTGAGGCACAGCATAGCAGACCTTTTCTGACGCAATGCTGGATAAAAATTGAAACTTCTACATATATACTATTGTAGTAGCAAAACCCCTCAAGTAAAAATGCTTAAAATTCAAAAAGAACAATTATTATAATATACTTTTCTCGATTTAATTTGAAGCACTCAAAATGCAATTTGTGAAAACTGACATACCGAGCATCACATGCGATGCAATAAATTTCCCCTACCGCATAGAAAGAATCGCTCGGCTACTAGGTGAGAAACATTCATATGCATAATTTAAAACGATGAACATTCCTGACTATTGATTACCCCAGCATTTCAACCCAAACTCACTCCCTCCCATTTGGCAATTTTCTACAATGCAACGTCTATCCTTCTCTCTGCTCTGCTCTGTTAGTTCACAACCTTTCCGCTGATCGGTCGATACTGCAGAACTTACCCCTCGCCTCCACCCCCCACTTTCCACGTGTTCGGCAGATCGTTCCACGCCTATAAACTACCCCCCACCCCATCACCAATGGATTTAATTGAATTCACAGTTTGTTTCCCTGCAAACTTTTCCAGAACTGTTGTTTCCCTTCCGTTCTTTTGAGGTGGAGTCACTCGGAAGAGGTTGCATTTGGAGAATGGGGGAGTTAAACGCTCGCTTTGGTGGCGAAACCTAACTTCGGGAATGCAGCTTCGGTGCGCTAATAGAATAGTAATTGGATTGACTGCAGTGATTCGTAGTTATTAACTCCCAAGAGGACTAACTTCAAACAGAGAAGATGTGTTAAAGCGTTCAGTGTATTGTACATTTATATTTAAACATACATAAACGAAAAACCTTTATTTCCAAGACGAGTTTAGAATGTTGTCAGACTCTACTTTCGTGATCCATTTTATATATTGTTAATCCTAATGTACAATTGGCAATTAATCCTAATGTCCGATTGGCTAGCACTTTGGCGCTCGTTGCCACAGGTTTCGGGTTCGAGTTCCGGCCGTGACATGGTTATTTGTAGTGGTTCGGAATCCACTTTAAACCGTAGGTCCCTGTCTTATACAATTATAGAGCGTTGCTGGGGTAGTGTTACTCCGCGTCCGTAGCTTATCTTCAAGCTACACGCACCTCCTGTATAGTGCTAAATGAGTAACGTCGGTACAGCGCTTACCTTAAGAGATAAAATATAACTGTCTAAATGTTTGACAGCTGCATTAGAAAGAAAAAAAAAGCTCAGGATATTGTCAGATTCTATGTATCGTGATCCATTTTATATATTATTGTTGTTGTGTATACCCAAAGCTGGTATGGTTTGATTAGTCGCTCTACTGTCAATGTTTTGCACACTTTTAGGCTAATCAGTCCGGAACATACAGTTTAAAGTAGATTCCAAACCACTACTACTACACCACACGACATCACTATGCCTAAAACTGAGTTGCCCCTATACAGTTTGGGAATGATTTGGGTGAGAAGTCTGACTGGCTTTGGTGACGAAACCTAACTTCGGGAATGCAGCTTCGGTGCGCTAATAGAATAGTAATTGGATTGACTGCAGTGATTCGAACTCCCCAAAAGGACTAACTTCAAACAGTGAAGATGTGTTAAAACATTGAGTGTAATGTACATTTATATTCAAATACACATAAAAGAGAAAACCATTTATTTACAAAACGAGTTCAGGGTGTTGTCAGATTCTATGTATCGTGATACTTTTATATGTTGTTGTTGTGTATACCTGAAGCGGCCAACTTGGCCGAACTCGAGGCTCAGTTGTAGCATGCACAGCATGCAGGAGGGTCCAGGTTTGAACCCGTTGACGGCGTTAATTGCGGTCATTGCTGTCAAAAATGACAATCGATATGTGTAAGTGAAAATAGTATGTGTAAAGCATCTCGTATCGACATTCAGGTTTCTGGGTGAGAGGCTTCCTGCTTTCTCCCATAAAACATTCAAATATGGAGAAATTACTCTTAACAACAAGGACTTTTATTCAACAATAACTTTTTTGTTGTAAGGTAACGATCTCTCTCATCACCCATTAGTGGGCTATTCCTGGTATGCATAAGTAGAATAGAAGGCTATCCATGCTAAAAAAGTATGTATATATTAAACTGGTCCATTTATGTATACCTCAACAACTCACCGACAGATAATGAAGGGAGGTTTGGTTTGGTTTGTCACTCTATGGCCATTTTTTGCACACTTTAGGCTAATTAGACTGGGACCTATTTAACTTGGATTCCGAAACACTCAGAAACACCCATGTCATCTCCAGGTTTCGAACCTGGAGCCAGTGGTGCCAAAAACCTAAAGCTAGGCAATGGCTCATCTGGCCGCATGAAGGGAAGACTTCATTTCGGGATTTTTGGAAAAAGAACCAGAAAACTTTCGTAAGGTAGCCGTAATATTGTTGCAAGATGTTTACATATAACACAATCAGCATTGAATCTCCTCGTTTCTGAAAGCCGTGACTACAGCGGATACCACTAGAGGATTTGCACTTTAAAACCTATAGCATGCTAGTTGTCACTAAACGTGTATCCTTATCAGTTGTTCGTCATGATAAAACTATATAAACTGCTTTAATATTTTTTTATTTAATAAACATAATATATTATATTAAAAATTATTCAATAAAAGTTCAAATTATTCTTTATTTTGAAATTTTATTTCATACATAGTATTTTAATCCATTAGTAATTTCAAACAACCGTTACAAATAATATCGCATATTTCGGAATAATATACTAAATATTAATATATTAGTATAAGAGCAAAAATTCATTAAAATGAAAAAAATCAAAACAATTAGCATATAATAAACCAATCGGCTTTTTCTAAGTATTGAGTGTATGAACCTGTTAATGGATATCTAATTAAGAAACCAAAATATGTTACAGTTAAATGTATATTTTTGTATAACAAATTTAATATTTAAAAAAAGTTTATTTAATTAATACTTTTCACCTTTTAAAATTGTATAATTATCATGAATTAACAGAAATTGAATAATAACTTGTATTAACTACCTTTAAATTGAAATATTAGTAAATTATCCCACGTTAAAAAAAAAGTTAACTGAAAATTAAGTAAAAATATTCTTTAAAAATTAACATGTACGCTGTCCAGAACGTATCTTTGAGATTTTTTTTCTTAACAGGTTCTATTTAATTATAACAAAAAATTAGATGTAACAGTATTGTCAAGTAACAAGAAGTAAATAATTTTTTTAAACAAATTGTTTACCATTTTAATAAAATATAAAAACAAAAATAGGCTTACAACCTTATTTAATGACTACTATTCCTAAAAGATCCCCGGTTTTATATATCAACAATTGAATAATCGATGGCACATCGATATATAGATTTTACTCGATATTTATTACCCAGTGAGAGAAGTTAATCAGCCGATCAGGATTGCACTTTGAGTAATTCCCTGGCACAGAGCAGGAATTCTATAGCAGATCAGAAAGAGCGATAGCAGAGTATCTTCTTTAGCAGATTCCAATTGATTTTGCGTGTTCGTAATGAGTTGGAAGCACGCCATCGCTCTTGCAAAAGGACAATCAAGTAAATTAATCTGAAGAGACAATAATTACTTCCTTTAAAGGACGAAGTACAGAAATTAATTGAGTTATATTGTACATTATTTTTTTTTTTTTACAAGAATGACTTGGAAATTTGAAATATATGTTTTGTAGGCTTTTAATTATAGATAATGTACGTCTATCTTGAATATTAGGTTTCTAAAATTCAAAGAACATAGACTGAAATTCAACACTTCTTTATTGAAATGGAGAAAAAGGGCCAATTTCAAAAGTTATAAACTGGAAACCTAAACTTTGATAAAATTTATGCAATAATCCAGAAAACAATAATTAAAGTAATAATTAAACATTCTACTTTTCAGTTAAAACAACAATTAACCGTTCTACTTTTCAATTAAAGCAATAATTGAAATAATAATTACACATTCTACTTTTCGATTCAAGCAATAATTAAACATAATAAACTTTCAATCAAAGTAATAATTAAACATAATAAACTTTCAATTAAAGTAATAATTAAAACATAATGAACTTTCAATTAAAGCAAATAATTACAAACTTAATAATAATATAATAATTACTTCCTTTAGAGAATGAAGTACAGAAATTAATTGAGTTATATTATAAATTATTTTTTTTTACAAAAATGATTTTTGAAAATTTAAAATAAATATTTTGTAGACTTTTAATTATAGATAATACACGCCTATCATGAATATTAGGTTTTTTAAAATCATAGAATATATACTGAAATGTAACAGAGAAACGGGGTTAGTGAGTTATATTGTACAGGGTTGTTATAATTAAAGTGACTCTATTCAGACCCCTCTAGAACCCGTTCTACTAAACGGATTTTGATGAATATATATATATATACTGTATATAGACCATGGGGATAGCGTGTTCGTAACGAGTTGGAAGCACGGCATCTCTCTTGCAAAGAACAATGAAGTAAATTATCTGAAGAGACAATAATTACTTCCTTTAGAGAATGAAGTACAGAAATTAATTGAGTTATATTATAAATAATTTTTTTACAACAATGACTTTTGAAAATTTAAAAATGATTTGTGGATTTTTAATTATAGATAATACACGTCTATCATGAACATTAGGTTCTAAAAATCATAGAAATAGAACTGAAATGTAATAGAGAAACAAGGTTAGTGAGTTATATTATACAGGGTTGTTATAATTAAATTGACTCCATTCATATCCCTCTAGAACCCGTTCTATCAAACGGATTTTGATAAAACTTGGTATATAGACTATGGGGATAGTGTGTTCGTAACGAGATGGAAGCACGCCAACTCTCTTGCAAAGAACAATGAAATAAATTATCTGAAGAGACAATACTTCCTTTATAGAGTGAAGTACAGAAATTAATTGAGTTATATTATTATTTTACAAAATGACTTTTGAAAATTTAAAAGGAATGCTTTGTAGACTTTAATTATAAAAACTACACATCTATCATGAACATTAGGCTTATAAAAATCATAGAATATTGAATGAAATGTTATAGAGTTATAGAGAGCTAATATGAAACAGGGGTTAGTGAGTTATATTATACAGGGTTGTTATAATTAAAGTGACCCTATTCAGACCCCACTAGAACCAGTTCTATCAAATGGATTTTGATGAAACTTGGTATATACGGTATTTAGACCATTGGGGTAACAAGTTCGTAACGTTTAGAAGCCCGCCATCTCTCTTGCAAAGAACAATGAAGTAAATTAATCTTACAAATGTGGAAAGATATGGGTTTCATTTTTGGCGAAAAAGTCTCAAAAATCAATGCAGTGTGAGATGATACATTCAGTGTTTTCGATACCAATCGAGATTTGAAAAGGCCCAAATGAGTTTGAGGCCCAAAATGGGACTGACCAATCTTTTTGAAATTCTAACATCATTAGCAAGGTCTCTAATTGTAAATCGATGGTTTGCAAGCACCGAATCTTCAATTTTTTGAACGGAGGATTATGGTCGACCAGAAGGCTCATCGTCTTCAACGCGTGTTCTCTGCCTTCTTTGAACTGTTTATACAACTTCTAAACATTTATTTCCGATATAGGAATGCTCACCGAATGCCTTCTGCAACATTCTATACGTTTCCGCAAACAAAATTTAATCCAAGTTCTTTGCTCAATTAATTCAGACATTTCAAAAATCGCTGGAATCAGTTTTAGAGTCTCACAAAGCCAAGCGTAACTCAAACACTAAAGAATATTTTTTTGATGTCAAAATATTTTCACAGATTTCAAATTTCACACAGATGTCAAGGTCAGTGCCAGCAATTTAAAAGAGAAAAAAATTGAAATTCCATAAAACCCGAAAATTTAAATTGAAAATTGGTCTTTTTGAACTCAGTAGTATACATATCGTATACCCAATTTTATACCTATAGATGTTGAAGCATTTTTTGTCAAATGATATTTTTATTGGGAACAAGGATCCAATTTTGCTTAATTTTTGCACAATAAAATAGGCTATTTGTGATGAAAAAGGATTTCCTAACTTTAGTTCTGAAATCCCACTACAGACGCGAATAAAAGTTTTGCTTCGACTCGAAAACCGATGAAAATTATTGGTTCGAGTCAGCTGCAGGTCGAAGCGATTGTTCCTATCGCAGAGTCGAGATTCGGGAAACTTTATATGCACCGCGGAAATAAATCGCGGTGCCCAAAAATCAAGCAAACTGCCAACAACAAATAAAATTTCGCAACTCTGACAGACACAAGTGCTGCTCAAATGCTATTTGTATTTGTAAGAATGATCCAATTTTGCTTACTTTTGTACAATAAAATCAGCTATTTGTGATGAAAAAGGACTTATTCTCAAATTCTGCTGTTACGATACTTTATTTTCTTTACCAAACTAATGACCCCAATGAGTTTTTCAGTATGGCGACATCTGATGGTATGAACATCTGATGGCAATAAAAGTATCTGACGGAATAAAAATTATCAGTCTCGCCTTAAAAATGTCGGCTTGAAATTTTTTTTTTGGGAACAAAATACTACTTCTAGGTTTTGGTTTGTCTCTCTACGTTTGCACTCTTTGGGCTTATTAAACCGGGTTCTTCAATTTAACGTGGATTCCGAACCACTAACAAACAACCATGCCATCGCCAGGATTCGAAGCTGAAATAACAAAGGCCAGAGCACTAGTCAATTCGCCATCATGCTGCGAATTTCTATGTGTTATAACAGTTTTATTTATATTGGAATATACACATATATCGTATGTCCATTCTTATGCCTATAGAAGTTTGAGCCAATTTGGTGCCAAAAGAAATATACTTTATGTGGAAGATTTTTTTATCAAATGCTGTTTTTATTCGAACAATGATCCAATTTTGCTTACTTTTGCACAATAAAATCAGCTATTTGCGATGAAAAAGGGCTTCCTAACTTTACTTCAAAATCCCACAACAGACGCGAATAAAAGTTTTTGCTTCGAAATCGTAAAACCAATGAAAATGATTGGTTCGAGTCAGCTGCAGGTCGAAGCGATTGTTCCTATTGCAGAGTCGAGATTCGGGAAACTTTTATATGCACCGCGGAAATAAATCGCGGTGCCCAAAAATCAAGCAAACTGCCAACAACAAATAAAATTCCGCAACTCTGACAGACACAAACAAGGCAGGCAAATGCCCAGGCCTTTTACGAGAAGCGAGAGTTCTCAAAAATAATAAAAATGGCGGGTAATGCCATCGTTTTACGAGCTGCTGAAACTTACTGTTGGAAATTTAGAACATTCAACCTCTGCCTGAATTTAAGGTTTCCGGGCTTTTTATTAGAGTTTATAAAGAAAGGTTTTATTTCTGGGTTCCGCTCTTATTTGAATTTTTATAACTGTAATGAGAAACTGTAGTTTTAGTGGCGCATTTCTCTTCCCTGCTTCTTGAGAAAAGCTTTAAAAGAAAAAAAGGGGCTGATTGCTATTCTGTGAAATTTCGGCCATGATGAGTTCTCGTGGAATTAGAAATGGTATTGATTTTCTTTTTAAAAAAACCCACCTTTTGTTTTTAAATGTTGCATACTGAAACGTAGTTGACCTCGTTTGTTTTGTTTTAGTCTAAAGTACAAGTATGCATACTAGCAATTTTATTGATTGTTGTGTTGTTCGTTCTTATCCCACTTGGTAGACATCTAAATCAATGACATGAACCCTTATGGGCTCATGATTGAAGAGAAAGAGAGGCAGCTTCTGTTGTGATGGAGCACCCGTAGGTAGAAGTGTCACTTGGCTCCGTGACGATCTACAGTCATATGAGACCGGGACCTACGGCTTAAGGTGAATTCGAACCACTACAAACATCCATGGCACTGCCGGGACTCAAACCCGAAACCTGGGGCACCGAGCGCCAGAATGCTAGTCACTCTGGCCATCAGCGCCCTTTCGTTTATAATAATCGAACTAATGTCACCAATCTGATTTTAAGAATGGCCTCATCTGGTGTTGTGAAAATTTGATTAAATAAAAAAATCTGATGGAATAAAAATTCTTTCTTATCTTTTAACTTTGAATTTTTTTGGAATAAAAAATACAACTTCTAGATATTATAGTGTTTAATTATACTGGAACATATACAAATGCATGTCGTATACACATTTTTATACCTGTATATATTTGAGAAGTTTAGTTGTCAAAAGTAATACACTTTAAAATAAAGCATTTTCTGTCAATTGTTATTTTTATTGATTGTAAAATTTATTTTGTAATGCTGTGCATTTTGAGCTAAGGCATTCGCTTTTAGAATGAAGAAAAATAAGGAGATTCAGCTTTATCCAGGGTGATCCATGATTGATTTGTTACATTATGTTCACATTTTGCTCCCAAAAATTCAAATGGATATACCAGACTTACTATGTAGGAGGCTGCGGCTTGGTGACCAGGTAGCTAGCTCTCTGACCTTTGGTATCCGAGGCTTGAGGTTCGAATCCTTGCCGTGCCATGGATGTTTGTTAGTGATATGGAGTCCACGTTAAACTGTAGTTCTGTCTCTAATTAGACCTAGGTTGCTATAAATGACAGTAGAGCGGCAATCCAGACCAAACCAGAAGTTAAAGTACTACTTATTTTTGACGGTGTGAAAATTTGGTAGAATAAAGAAATCTGATGGAATTAAAATTCTTTCTTAATTTTTGGCTATGATTTTTTTTTAACAAAATACAACTACTATAGTTTCTAATTATACTGGAATATACAGATATACATATCAAATATCCCTTTTTATACTATAGATGTTTGAGCAATTTGTTACCAAAAGAAATATACTTTTTAAAATAAAGCATTTTCTGTCAAATACTGTTTTTATTGGGAACAATTATCCAATTTTGCTTACTTTTGCACAATAAAATCGGTTATTTGGGATGAAAAAGGACTTCCTAACTTTACTTCTGAAATCTCACTAGAGACTCGAATAAAAGTTTTGCTTCGGAATCGAAAAACCGATGAAAATGATTGGTTCGAGTCAGCTGCAGGTCGAAGCGATTGTTCCTATCACAGAGTCGAGATTCGGAAACTTTTATATGCACCGCGGAAATAAATCGCGGTGCCCAAAAATCAAGCAAACTGCCAACAACAAATAAAATTCCGAAACTCTGACAGACACAAACAAGGAGGCAGATGCCCAGGCCTTTTACGAGAAGCAAGAGTTCTCAAAAATAATAAAAATGGCGGGTAATGACATCGTTTTACGAGCCGCAGAAACTTTCTGGTAGGAATTTAGAACATTCAACTTCTGCCTGAATTTAAGGGTTCCGGGTTTTTTATTGGAGTTTATAAAAGAAAGGTTTTATTTCTGCGTTCCGCTCTTATTTGAATTTTTATAACTGTAATGTGAAACTGCAGTTTTAGTGGTGCATTTCTTTTCCCTGCTTCTTGAGAAAAGCATTAAAAAAGAAAAAAGAGTTGATTGCTATTCTCTGAAATTTCAGACATGAAGAGTTATTTTCTCGTGGAATTAGAAATGGTATTACTTTCTTTAAAAAAAAATCCAACTTTTTTTTTTTTAAATTTTGCAGAGAATTTTGTATGCTGCAACTTGGTGGACCTCATTTGTTCGGATTTAGTCTGAAGTATAAAGATGCATATTAGCATTTTTTATTGTTGTGTTGTTGTTTCTTATCCCACTTGGTAGACATCTAGACCAAGCCCATGAACCGCTATATACTCATGGTTGAAGAGAAAGAGAGGCAGCTTTGTTGTGATGGAGCACCCGTAGATAGAATTGTGACGTGGCTGCGTGACGATCTACAGTCATATGAGACCGGGACCTATGGCTTAAGGTGGATTCCTGAACCTCTACAAACATCCATGGCACTGCCGGTACTCAAACACGAATCCTGGGCACCGAGCGCCAAAATGCTAGTCAAATGCTAGGCCCATCAACCCCTTTTCGTTTATAATAATCGAAATAATGTCACCAATCTGTTTTTAAGAATGGCGTCATCTGGTGTTGTGAAAATTTGACTAAGTAAAAATCTGATGGAATAAAAATTCTTTTCTTAACTTTTGACTTTGAATTTTTTTGGAACAAAATACAACTTCTAGATATAGTTTTTAGTTTATACCGGAACATACACATATGCATGTCGTATTACCAATTTTTATACCTGTAGATGTTTAAGCAGTTTAGTTATCAAACGTAATACACTTTAAAATAAAGCATTTTCTGTCAATTGCTATTTTATTTGCAACAATGATCCAATTTTGCTTACTTTTGCACAATAAAATCAGCTATTTGTGTTGAAAAGAGCGTAATAACTTTTTGAAATCCTGATGCTACGATACTTTATTTTCTTTACAATAACCAAACTAATGACGCCAATGAGTTTAAAGTATGGCATCATCTGATGGCAAGAAAATTATCTGATGGAATACAAATTATCAGTCTCGTCTTGAAATTTTTTTTTTATTTGGAACAAAATACTACTTCTAGTTTTGGTTTGTCTCTCTACGTTTGCACTCTTTGGGCTTATTAAACCCGGTTCTTCAATTTAACGTGGATTCCGAACCACTAAACAAACAGCCATGCCATCGCCAGGATTCGAAGCTGAAATACCAAAGGCCAGAGAGCTAGCCAATTGGCCATCATTCTGCGAATTTCTATTTTATAACAGATTTATTTATATTGGAATATACACATATATCGTTTATACATTCTTATGCCTATAGATGTTTGAGCCATTTTGTTGCCAAAAGCAATATACTTTAAAAATAAAGCCTAATGGTGAAACCTATTTTGTCAAATGCTATTTTTAATTGGAACAATGATCCGATTTTGCTTACTTTTGCACAATAAAAATCGGCTATTTGTGATGAGAAAGGACTTCCTAACTTTACTTCTGATATCCCACTCCAGACGAATAAAAGTTTTGTTTCGGAATCGAAAACCAATGAAAATGATTGGTTCGAGTCAGCTGTAGGTCGAAGCGATTGTTCCTATCTCAGAGTTGAGATTCGGGAAATTTTATATGCACCGCTGAAATAAATCGCGGTGCCCGAAAATCAAGCAAACTGCCAACAACAAATAAAATTCCGCAACTCTGACAGAACACAAACAAGCGAAGCAGATGCCCAGGCCTTTTACGAGAAGCGAGAGTTCTCAAAAATAATAAAAATGGCGGGTAATGACATCGTTTTACGAGCCGCAGAAACTTACTGGTGGAAATTTAGAACATTCAACTTCTGCCCGAATTTAAGGATTCCAGGGGTTTTTTATTGGAGTTTATAAAGAAAGGTTTTATTTCTGCGTTCCGCTCTTATTTGAATTTTTATAACTCTAATGAGAGACTGCAGTTTTAGTGGCGCATTTCTCTTCCTTACTTCTTCAGAAAAGCTTTAAAAGAAAAAGGGGCTGATTGCTATTCTCTGGAATTCAAGTCATGATGTGTTATTTTCTCGTGGAATTAGAAATGATATTACTTTCTTTAAAAAAAACACGTTTCGTTTTTAAATTTTGTATACTTAAACGTAGTTGACTCTTTTTTTTTATTTAGTC
>BPLR01011627.1:0-21368 GCA_021605095.1 Caerostris extrusa | reverse complement strand
GTTCTTTTCTAATGGCCGCTGGAAAATAAATTCTGAGGGTAGTTTTTTGTGGCTGTTTTGTTCACCTTGTAGTTAGATGTAAAGCTAGTTTTTAATCTGTGGCCCATGACTGCTGTAGTTTCTATTGGAGTTGTAAGACAAAGAAAGTAATTTTGAGTTATCACCATTTTAAAGTACATAGTAAAAACCGAACTTGCTCTTCCCAACCCCAATAGAAATACTTTGTAGATGTGCCTTTTGGGAAGTTCTTATACGTTTTATCTCTGCTGAAATATGATTTTTGTTCAACTTTCGAAATTCTACTTTTTTATGAGTTTCTAGGGTGTGGCTGGGAATTATATATATGTGAGATATGATATGAGATTAGCATGGCATTGTATATATAAGATATGATATGCAGAGTGTAGCAGCAGAGAAAAGGCTCACAATCAATCATCCAACCTGCATAGGTTTGTGCCAATTGTCTCCGCTTCCTAATAAGCTCAACGGATCGATCACCGCATTTCATTAGATAAATAATGCCAAGCACTGTTACGCATAGAACGTGATTATCTTGAACTTTTTATAAGCATTTACTTTTGCATAAAGGCAGACCATTTTAAAGACCTATTTTTAACATTTGCACAAAGTGATATTAAATGCATTATTTACAATAATTTACACATCATGCTAATATTCTGATGAAGAATGCTTATTTTTGGTATACTAAGTGGTTTTTATTAAAATTTCCGCTGGGCGGTGTTTTAAGTGTAGCTTTTTCATATTTCCTAAATTTCTTCAAAACCAGCTTTGTTTCATTTCATAAATGTATCCATTTTCGCAAGTTTTAGCACTTATTTTTTATGTAGAAATAAGCTCTATAAAAATAATTTATATTATTATGTTTTAGGAGATTTCTTGTAGCCTATCACACTAGTTCATATGTCATTAGAACAGAAGAGATATCCAGTTTACACTACAGAGTGTCTACTACCTCCCGCCTTGCAATTTAAAATGAATACCCCCCGAGGAGACATCACAGGAGGTGCATCCAACTCCTCTTTCAAAATGAAAGAACTATCCAGCGCTTCGGTTTATCATGTTCATCTAACATAGATTGTTGGTTTTTAGCTTTTATGTTTTGAATACGGCTCTCACAATTCGAAAACTTAAAGAGATCGCTAATGGCCAATTGGCTAGCGCTCTGCCCATTGGTACTACAGGCTTCTAGTTCGAATTCTGGCAGTGGCATGGATGTTTTGTTAGTGGTTCGGAATCCATGTTAAGAAGCTGTAGGTCTCGATCAAATTAGCCTAAAGGGTGCAAAATTACCCGTAGAGCGACAAACCAAACCAAACCAAAAGAAATATTCATCAGGATTATTTTGTATTTGCTTAAACGTAACCTTTCCTTTCCTTTGTGTATGCTTTCACCTTCATTTTGAGTTGATTGTGTGGTATTTTGGAAATATGTGTTTGTAAATGTTTTCTGTAAATATATTTTAATATAATTACATTATTTTCCTTTGAATTGACTGAGTAGGACGAAGTTTTCCGCCTGTTTTCAAAGTGAGTCCCTTGTGAAATCCTTGATTTGCTATTTCATGCAGTTTTATAACGTAGGTTGTATAAATACGATGGACGACATAATTATTTCGAGATCTTCAGCATCAATTATATCGTGAAACATTTTTATTCATTACATCTAGCAGTGTAAACGCATATAAAAAAATATTTAATAAAAAATGAACCAATACCGTGTGAATCAAGCCGTGTGATAGTTAAGGTCTGCCCCAGAACGGAGTGTTTAGATTTCTCGTAACCTTGAGAACTCTGAAAATCTCCCGAATTTAGATCTGCTGTGCTTGTGTATCTAATTTATATCCTTAATTTTCATTTATTGTAAAATAGGAGTTCTGTACATATATATATATAATGTTTTGTAAATAAAATGTAAAGTGTTCCCATGAACCTGAAAAGTGACCAAGTCTAAGTTATAGAGTGTAATATAGGCCGAGACGTTACACCCCCCTCACAAATACATTTTTCTCTGCTTCTTGAAAAAGTTTTTGACAATTATCTATGTATGACAAAATTCCTGTTCCTAGTTCTAGTTCATATATTTCTCATTTCATACTTTGGAGATAATTAAAATATCATTCAAATTAATAAAAGTTGAATTATTCAGTTTAAAAAATAGGATTTTGTTTAATTTTAACTTAACCATAATATACTATAATAAGTTCTGTATTGCATTAAGTAAGATTTCAGTTCAATAGTGTTCAATAGTTAAGTAATTAAAAAATACTATATTGAAAAAAACTGTGTGTCATATAGTAAAATGTAATTTAACTCATAGTGTGATTCCAAATTAAAAAGACTTCGAAATTAAATTTAAAAAAGATTTATTTTTATTATCTTTTGAAAATGCATTTAAAAAAAATAAATCATATGATGCAAAAAAAATAATAATAATAATAATTAAATTCTTTTTACAATTTATCGCTTTATATACAATTCTAATTTATAAAAGAGGATATTATCATTTTCATATTTCTATTTTTCAATTATTATCATTTTCATATTTACTATTTTTAAATTATTATCATTTTTCATATTACTATTTTAAATTAATATCATTTCCTATTTCTATTTTAAGTGTTATCATTTTCAAATTTCTATTTTAAATTAATATCATTTCATATTTCATTTCATATTTCATTTCATATTTCTATTTTAAATTATTATCATTTTTCATATTTCTATTTTTAAATTTTTCAAATTTCTATTTTTAAATTAATATCATTTTCATATTTCTATTTTAAATTATTATCATTTTCATATTTCTATTTTAAATTATTATAATTTTCAAATTTCTATTTTTAAATTATTATCATTTTCATATTACTATTTTAAATTAATATCATTTTCATATTTCTATTTTTAAATTATTATCATTTTCATATTTCTATTTTAAATTATTATCATTTTCAAATTTCTATTTTAAATTATTATCATTTTCAAATTTCTATTTTAAATTATTATCATTTTCAAATTTCTATTTTAAATTATTATCATTTTCAAATTTCTATTTTTTTAAATTATTATAATTTTTCAAATTTCTATTTAAATTATTATCATTTTCATATTACTATTTTAAATTAATATCATTTCATATTTCTATTTTTTAAATTATTATCATTTTTCATATTTCTATTTTAAATTATTATCATTTTCAAATTTCTATTTTAAATTATTATCATTTTCAAATTTCTATTTTAAATTATTATCATTTTCAAATTTCTATTTTAAATTATTATCATTTTCAAATTTCTATTTTTAAATTATTATCATTTTCAAATTTCTATTTTAAATTATTATCATTTTCAAATTTCTATTTTAAATTATTATAATTTTCAAATTTCTATTTTAAATTATTATCATTTTCATATTACTATTTTTAAATTAATATCATTTTTCATATTTCTATTTTAAATTATTATCATTTTCATATTTCTATTTTAAATTATTATCATTTTCAAATTTCTATTTTAAATTATTATCATTTTCAAATTTCTATTTTAAATTATTATCATTTTCAAATTTCTATTTTAAATTATTATCATTTTCAAATTTCTATTTTAAATTATTATAATTTTCAAATTTCTATTTTAAATTATTATCATTTTCATATTACTATTTTAAATTAATATCATTTTCATATTTCTATTTTAAATTATTATCATTTTCATATTTCTATTTTAAATTATTATCATTTTCAAATTTCTATTTTAAATTATTATCATTTTCAAATTTCTATTTTAAATTATTATCATTTCCAAATTTCTATTTAAAAATTAATATCATTTTCAAATTTCTATTTTAAATTAATATCATTTTCATATTTCTATTTTTAAATTATTATCATTTTCATATTTTCTATTTTAAATTATTATCATTTTCATATTTCTATTTTAAATTATTATCATTTTCAAATTTCTATTTTTAAATTAATATCATTTTCAAATTTCTATTTTTAAATTAATATCATTTTTTCAAATTTCTATTTTAAATTATTATCATTTTCATATTTCTATTTTAAATTATTGTCATTTTCATATGAATGATGGTGAATGATGAGTGTTAATTTCTTTAGATCAAAATTTATGTTTTATCCAAATAACTGTTGTAGTATTTGAATTAGCTAATTCAAAGATGTTTCAAATATTTTTTCTTACTATACTGATGAGGCTGACGGATTTCAAATGGTATTTTACCATTTTGACTTTGACTTGAAAATCATGATTACAATCGCTGGTTTTAGATATCAGAAAAATTGAGATGAATGAAGATTTTATTTTAGATGTTATTAACAGCAGTGATGGGAAGAGTTTTGAGCGATGTCCTTGATCATAAGGTGCGGTGCCTTTGTTATCGTACAGCTTATTAATGATTTGAACTTCTGAAGGAGAAGCTTAGAGTTGTTGAAGATTGTAATTTAATACATGAAAAAATTTATAACCTGAAGTCATATTTTCAACAATGTCATATTTGTGAGGTTCAGTTAAAAAAATTAAAAAATTTCTTTTCACAAATATCACAAGAATACAATAAATAATTTTTTAATGATTTCATTTTTTATTTCGTTTATATTTAGATATTTTTTATATTCTATTTTTAGTTTATACATATTTTGCATTTCATTTTTTGTATTATATATTTCTATACAATCTGCGTTTAGTATCAATATCATTTTATTATCTATGTTTACATGTAAGAATAATGGTAAACACAAAAATAATAACGCATTATGTTTCACATTTTCACTCGAAACAATGTCTATAGGGGGTCTGAATATAATAGGGGGTATATAATTTTATTTGCGGCCCGCGGAGTTAGGATGCATTTCCAAAGTGGCCCACAAGGTCATTTGGGTCGGACACCCCTGTTCTACAAAATACTGTGCGGTAACTTTGGCAAGTAAGTGGAATGACAAAATTGCGCTAAGACCATCTTCCGTTAATAGCTGCATCTATATAAAATGGCTCTAACAAAAATAATACTAGTTTTACTGTGATGTAGGTAGACTCGTTTGTAATCCTTCTACAACATAAATTATTATAAAATTGACTCCCGTTTCTGTTCATCTAAAAAGTTTTCCTGCCGTGTTGGTTTAACATGTACCCTAATTCCTGCCTGATTTTCTGTTAACATCTAGAAAGACGCAAGAAATTTTTCCAAGTTTGAAATCGACTTGTTTGACAAGCTTTATATATTTTACATAAACCAAATACATTTTATATTAAACAAGACTTTATTATTTTAGTGCATCCTTCCGAATAAAAATATAGGAAACTATTTCGCCCTCAATCATATATTCAAAATTATTATTAAGTATTTGTATGACATAATTTTAACAGCTTTAATTAAAAACTGCTTATGATTTATCAATTTCTGTATTAATTCCAAAAACCGTTCTTTAAAATCTTTTTTAAAATAAGGAACAATATAAAACATATAATTTGTAATTAACTATATTCTTAATCTAAATAGAAGACAAGAAAAAAAAAAATGTTAAATTCTAAAGAAAATTTACATGACTACCTGCAATTTTAAGAAAAAAGATTTTAAAACTTAGAAAGAATTTTTTTTTTTTTGAAATTATACCGAATTTAATATTATAGATAACATAATGAAAAATATTGTTGAATATTTTTTTAAATTTCAATCAGTTCCTATTAAAGTATTTCATAAACATAGTGTTAATTATCTGGATATGAATTCTGACTAGTTAAAATCAAAATAGAGTCAAACACAACAGAATTTGTGAACAAAAACGTTTATTTAAAACGTATAAATACAAATAAATCAATCCTGCTTTACACTTAAAACAAATGCTTTTAAATAAATAAATACTTTGCATTGCAGCTGAAGCTCCTCTAAAATATTTTTGTTAATTATTGACATTTTGTTTTTCAATGAATAAGACCTTTTCCAAGGCCCACGACATATCCCAATCCAAGGGCGCCACCATGAGCAAGTCAAGAGGTGCTGCAAGTCCAAGACCAGCTCCATAAGCAAGTCTAAGAGGAGCTCCAAGACTCAGGGCGGCTCCGTGTCCGATGACACCACCATAAGCTACAGGGGCGGCGACGGCCAGTGGGGCGGTGTAGGAAGCAGCGCGTCCAACAGCTACAGCCGCTGGGGCCACGTGGTTGACGACAGGGGCGACGGGTCCGGCATAGGGGCTGGCGATGAGGGCTGCGGCCGGGGCGCTGGCGGCGGTTCCGGGCTCGTTGGTCTTCACGGTGGCCCTGAACCCGTGTCCGTCGGCGACGTAGTCCACCCGTCGGGCCCTACCGTCGATGTCGGCGATGGTGTAGGATCCCTTCTTTTCCGTGGGCGTCCCCTACTTCGGATCGGGAGTTGGTGGCACCCAGTCCGTCCTTAATGCCGTATCCGAAAGCGTAGTTGCCATAAGCCTAAAAAAAAGTAAATAGATCCAATCTTTAGACCTAATTGTAAAAACTCTATAGATGCAAGAACTTATGCTATCGGGAGTGTTTATTGTGTAGATCTTAGTGTTGAAGGAGCAGTACTCACGTCTCGGGATTGGGAGCTGGTGCTGACTCAAGTGTTGACCAGATGGCCGTGTCCCAGGAGACCGCTGGCTTGGACTGCTGCGAGGACAGCGAAGAAGACGGAGATCTGAAATAGATTAATTTTCAAATAAATAAAGTTGATATTTTTTTTATATATTTTTGATATTTAAATAACATTGATTACTTTTGTTTGAGTACTTAATTTTTCTCTCTATATACGTCTAAAGAAGTTATAAATAGTAAACTGCATCTTTTAAAAGCTTTTTAATATTTCAGTATGAATTTCATATTTTAAACACTGTTGAGGGATTTTAAATTATTAATTTTTTTTTTTTTTTTTTTTTTTTTTTTAATTTACTTTTTTTTAAATAGTATTAAGTAGCATAATAAAAATTATTTCAAATGTTTCTAATTGCTGTTGAAAATCAGAAGTATCAAAAAAAAAAAAAAAATAATAATAAATCACCGATATTTTATGCGTATAATTTAAATATATATATATATATATATATATATATATATAAAGGGATATTTAAAATAATCAATTGGAAAACTAATAAAATTCTCAGTTAATATTGATTCCTTTTTAAATGTATTAAAAATCTCACTTTCAAGAATTTTAATTTAGAAATATAAATTTTTTCGTTTATATAGCTATCATTAAACGGGACGTATGCATTTTTTAAACCAGGGATGGCCGACCCAAATGACCATACAGGCCGCATATAAAATTATATATCCCCATATTAAGTTTATACCCACTATAGACATAATTTTCTGTTTACTATTATTCTTACGTGTAAACATAAATAATTTAACAATAATGGTAGTAAACGCGCATTGTCAAGAACTAAAACAGCACTAAAAATAATATATAATTATAAACGAAATAAAAAAATTAAGTCTTTAAAAATATTTAGTTCACTTGTACGATAATAGTTTCTGCATTTTTTTCAATTATCTTTTGTAAATTGATTTCAATGTGGATATTCGTACATCGTAATGGCTGTGGCAGGTTAAAGTCCCTTATGTTTGAACGTGTTTTGTGTTTGGTAAATTTCATTTTAGAAACGATTCGCAGGTATAAGTTGAAAAAAAGGAACTAACAACTTCAACTAAGAGTTTGGTTTGCTCTGCTATCAACAGTCAACTGCAAGTATCTAGGGATGGTCCCTGCTTCCCTTAAAGTGAAACATAGAACCTGTTATATTTATTAGATGTTCCAAGATGAGCTTGCATCATGAGTTCACCGAATATAATTTAATTATTTTACGAATTGATAACTGTAAACTCATCCATAAAACAGGCAATATCTGTCCTATATTCGCAAGAATATTACTTCAAAATCAAAGTTCATTTTTTTCATCATTTCGACAGGAATATTTATAGGAATGCACACATAATGTATTTTTTTAATACATTAGTTTCCACTACTTTGGCCATTACAAAATAAATATATTTTGTAAAAGTGTGATAGATCTCACAGGACGGAAAAATATTCAAGGTGGGCCGTGGGTAGACCACCCTTATTTTAAAACAAAGGAAAAAATATTGACAAAGGCATTTCTTACCTTAGCAATCATGTTGGAGGAGATGTTTTACTTGAGTTGCTCTGAGTAATAATATTTCTCAGATGCCGAATGCAGTATTTATACTAGTGTGTACCAAGGTGAGCTGCTCTTGAAAAGGGGATGTACACGCTTGCAGAAACGGAATCATATCAGGAATATGTGCAGTCAACCCCACCCAAGATAAACCTAAAGAAAACCGTTTACATACTGACGACCTTTAGAAATTCCTTCCGGTATGATTACATGTATCAAATTATCCCTGTAACATCCGATAATATGCTAATTAATAACTTTTCGCAGATACTTATTAATTTGTATTTGCTTGAAAGTGACCTTTCCTTTTTATACAGGAATTTCTTATATATTTTCACACTCATTTTGAGCGATTATAGGGAATTTTTGAAAATATATGTTCGTTAATTCTTTCTGCTAAATATATTTTTAATATAATTATATTATTTTTTTGTTGTTGTTCTAAAGCAGCTGGCAATACAGTTAATATTTCACAAGCCAGGCTGCGTCGCTGTTGCTCATTTAGCACTACCCAGGAGGCACGGGTAACTTGATGATAGGCTACGGACGCGAATAACACTATCCCCGTTAGTCCCGGTCTAATATGACCCCCGGGTCTACGAGCCCCCTGGGTAGGGCTAATTGAGTAACAGCGTGCCGCTCTTGCTTATTATGGGGCCTGATGGCCGAGTGGCTAGTCCTGCCATAGGTTTCGGGTTCGACTCCCGGTGGTGCCATGGATGTTGGTAGGGGTTCGGAATCCACTTTAAACCATAGGTACCGGTCTAATAGAGATTTGGGGGCGGGTATGTGCTAAACGTGTAACAGCGACGCAGCCTAGCTTATGAAAGATTAATTATCTCTGTATTGTCAGCTGCATTAGAACAACAACATTATTATTTTTTGTCTTATTTTGCTTCTGAAGTTTCTTTCTTCGCTTATATCAAGTTTTCAGCATTAAACATTGGGTATGCATCATTATAATTTATTTTAACACCAACACTTAATTAGAGTTACAAAATCAAGCAAATCTTTTTAATTGTGTTTGAATGTTATACGAATGTTCTTAACATTTTATGTTTCATTTAGAGTTATTTGCCCTGATTATATACACTTAATATAAATATTAATGTACTTTAACAATACATTATCTATACCAGAATTTCTATACAATATTTAATTATTATTTTCTTTAAAACGAGAAAAGTTTGTAGAAAATGTATTTTAGTAATTTTGTAATTAACTGCTTTTATTTAAAAATTTCATACTTATTTAAAACTTTTGTGTTTTGTGTATTTATGCATTTTATATTTTTGTCGGCTATGAAAGTAAATCTTTGAACAGATAAACAAGTGAAATAATTATTACTAAGTTAATTTTTAAAAGAAAGCGGGAGTATTTGAGCGGTTGCATTTAATTAAATCTATATTTCAATGACAGATCATATTTCTAGTAAAATCCTATTTCTTTTATATACAGGGGGATTATAATTAAAGTCCCTCTTTTAAAATGCTGTAAAAATGGAGCCTTTGAGTTCAATGAGTCCCACAATGAGTTCAAATTTGAAGAAGGGGCAAACTGTATGGCATTCCACTCACAACTGTTGAATGACTAGGAAATCGTTTTTTTTCCGTCCAAAAACCGGAACAGTCAAGCATTGAACACTACAGTTGGCTTAACGTGCAACTCATGCCAAATAAGTTGTTATTTCGATTCAAATTATCACTAGTAGCCGTGAATTCACTTTCTTATGCTGCTTTTAGGGTCATCTATTAATAAATTTTGGAAATTTTTTTGATACCGCACCGTTTCCTCCTCACTCGAGTATGTTCAGTTCAAATTTGCACTCATTGTGACAAGTGGTTCTTTTGTACAGCATTTTGAAAGTGGGACTTTAATTATAATGTCCCTGTGTAGTAGTAATTATACAGACCCCTATTTATTACCCATGTTAGAGAAAAACATCCAATGGAATGTAAACGTGATCATTTCTTAAACCTCGCCTTTTGTAACGGTCATTCAATGCCGCTTTCCGTCGACCTTCAGAAAACTTTGCTCCTTCCTCAGCATTTCGTAGCATTTGTTTACTTTTCATTCTTTTCAAGTTATGCATACTTGAGGTGGATAATTACATTACTTACGTAGACAGTTTTCTTTCTTATTCCTATATCTGGAACAGGTCACATTATTTCCGGTTAACTGCCACATAAAATTAAATATTATATATCACATTTTTTTTATAATTTAGAGATAGACATTGTCTTTTCAAGAATTTTTTAACACCAAAATGTTTTATAAATGCGTTAACTGGTTGAGAATGTAGCCCAAAAAAGTGAAAATTTTGTGAAGAAAAAGTACAGTTTTAACCATTCAGTTACGTTGTTATGGTTACGAAGATATTATAGATCAGGGGCGATCTACCCAAATGATCCTGCGGGCCACTTTGGAAATGCATTGTAATTACGCGGCCGCACATAAATTTTATATCCCCATTATTTAGACCCACTATATACAATTTCTTGCAGTGAAAATGGAATCACATGGAGTTATTATTTTTGTGTTTACTTTTATTCTTACATGTAAACATAAGTAATATGATAATAACGATACTAAACGCACATTGTAAATAAATATATATCACTCAAAATGAAATATAAAAGATATATAACTATAAACGAAATAAAAAAAAAGGAAATCATTAAAAAATAATTATTGTACTAGTGCGATAGTTGTTTCTCTACTCTTTCACTTAGCTTTTGCAAATTGATCTCTATTTGGGCATCTGCACCTCGAAATTAGTATTGCAACTTTTCGTTCGTTACGTTTGAGAGTGTTTTGTGTTGGGTCAATTTCATTTTAGAAAAAAAGAAAAGGTTCGCAGGTGTAAGTTGAACCGAAAGCGCTAACAACTTTAACTAAGAGTCTGGTTTGCTCTGCTATCAAGAATCAACTGTGCGTATCTAGAGATGGTTACTGTGTCACTGAGGTCACTTCAAGTAAAACATATAACCTGTTAAATTATATGTTCCAAGAAGTGTGCGCCTCATAGTTCGCAGAATATAATTTTATTCTCCGAACTCATACGTGTAAAATAATAACTCATACATATACTTATAAATAAAACAGGCAATATCTCTCCCTATATCCTCAAAAATATTATTTTGAAATCTAAGTCATAAAATCATAATTTCTACATTACATTTTTGAATATATGGATGCACACATCATGTATTTTATTACATTGGTTTCCATTAGTTTGGCCATTATAAAATAAATGTATTTTGTAAAAGTGTGATCAATCTCATGAGTTTGGAAAAATATGCAAGGCATGGCGCGGGTTGGCACCCCTTCATAAAATATTTCTTTAATTATTTTGAGCATTGCATGCTAGCTGTAATTGAACATTCAAATTTTAGAACATAAATTTTTTATGATTTACATTAATTGATAAATAATAGATTTTAAACTAATACTAGATATTTATATGAAAGCAATTATTATCAAATTAATGTGTTGTCGTAACATAGTTAAAGAAATACTTTTAAACTTTGATGACTTTTTCTACCGTACGAATCAAATGCTTAACATTTAATTTACTAATAACTTTTTAAAACATGAAAGCAGAGACTTATAACGAAAAGTAGATCTAGTTTGTTTCATGCTCTACGGATAGTGCCACTTATCAAACTCTCAATCACTTATCAAGTCTCTGGTCTCTATCAACTCATCAAGTCTCTGGTGCTTGGGGGCCACAGGCATGGTTGTAGTGGCTCGGAATCCACTTTAAACTGTACGTCCCGGTCTAATATGGCTGTTGGTCGTAGTGCTGACCAGTGCTACCTCGTAAAAAAGAAAACATCTCACGTCTAGAAATCTGCCAGCAGGCAGACGGCCTTGACCCACCCTGGGGCTGCTGCTCACTGATGATGAAGATGAATATATGTATAAAAAGACGCTATTTTTTTCCTTAAAGTAGCTCTCGTGAGAAGAAAAGTTTTTTACTGTCGGACATCACTGTGTAAAGTATTCATCGTGAGATGAATATTGAGTTCACCACTAAATTTACAATTAGAAAAGGCCAATCGAGATGATGATACGAAATTTAGAGAAATTTTCTGATGTTGCAACAAGTTTTTGAAATATAGGGGTAATGGAAGTGGGGTCAGCATAAGTGGAAGAAGTAATTGCATAAATTCTACAGAAATCAGATTTCACTGTCAGAGGGAAATCGTTCAAAAAAAAAAATTTTTTTACCCTGACCCATCTGTTAAATTTTTTTCTCTCGACTCCCGATTTCTGACACTTTACTAATGGAGTTAGAAAATTTAAGGCTTTTTAAGGAGCTCATATAGTTATTATCAACAATTTTTGCATAATAAAATATATTTTATAATTTAAAAAGCATAGTGTTTGCACTAACTTAAATATACCATCGTACTTTGAATTTGCTTGAATATATATATATGTATTCTATAAAAATTAGTTCTAAATTAATAGGTAACGAGATATTACAGAATAGCCAAAAACAAGTAAAGAGGATTGTTGGAAAAGGAAGTTGATCAAAAATGTAAAAAGTATTTTTGTAAGAATGAAGCGAATTTATAGCAAGAAAAGCCCATAAATCTCTCTAAAAATATAACAATGAAAAAATATAATTTTAATTTGTAAACTAAATGTTTTTTAATCTGATGAAAGTTAAGATTAGATACGAAATTCTCTACATTCATTTAACAGATACATACGTTAATATGTGGAAATACAAAATTATCATAAAAATTTATTATTCAGTTACATTTATTATTAAAATTTAGAAAGGAAATTTGAATTTAATTTAGGTTGAAAACTTCTTTGTGCAATTTACACTTAAAGAGGAATATTCTAAAGTTCTACAATTAAATGTTGCTTTCATTAAACATATGTAAAATTTCTAGTAGTTTTCATTAAATATTTTTCATAACAAAAATTTTGACGTAAATATAACTAAAAGAACGAAAGAATTAACAGAGAAAGATTTTTTACAATTTTATCTGTACATGTATAATACATGTCCTTTGTATATGTCCTTTGTTATTCCGTTTTGTGTCCAAATGAATTTTAAAAAACCATTTATTGCAAAACAATATTTATTTAAAATCGTATCAATACAAATAAGTTAACCATCTTTCAACAGTAATATTTCAAAAAGCAAAAATGCTTCTCGATTAATTACTTATCACAGAAGTTCATACATCTCAAAATAAATTTGGTTTATTATTCACGTTTTATTTATTAGTGGATAAGACCTTTGCCAAGACCCAAGCCGTATCCCAATCCAAGGGCGCCACCGTGTCCAAGACCAATAGGTGCTCCAAGTCCCAGGGCGTTACCGTAACCAAGACCCAGGGCGGCTCCGTGTCCGATGACACCACCGTAAGCTACAGGGGCGGCGACGGCCAGTGGGGCGGCATAGGAAGCGGCGTGTCCGACGAGGGCAGCAGCTGGGGCCACGTGGTTGACGACCGGGGCGACGGGCCCCGCGTAGGGGCTGGCGATGAGGGCGGCGGCAGGGGCGCTGGCGGCGGTTCCGGGCTCGTTGGTCTTGACGGTGGCCCTGAACCCGTGTCCGTCGGCAACGTAGTCCACCCGTCTAGCTCTTCCGTCGATGTCGGCGATGGTGTAGGATCCCTTCTTGTTTCCGTGGGCGTCCCCTACTTCGGATCGGGAGTTGGAGGCACCCAGTCCGTCCTTGATTCCGTAGTTGAAAGCATAGTTGCCATAAGCCTACAAAGTAAATAAATTAGAACTTAAGAGCTAAATGCAGAATAATAATAATAATAATAACATAAACATTTTTGGAACACAAAAAAGAGTTTCAGAACTGAGTTTGTGGGACCCAATCTGCCCTTGATGCCTTAATCGAAAGCATAGTTACCAATTATCTAAAGAATCATTATGGATGGTAAGTTATAGAAATGTTGAATTTTAGGTGTAAATTTCATTAATAAAGCATTGTTTAAAGTTATTCTAGTTACCAAAGTTTTCAATGTAAATAGATATATTTAGAGCAGATTATAAAAAGTTTTAGATATCAGTGTTTGTTAAGTTATTTTATGAGTACATCGAATAGATTTCAGTTTTCAAATGGCACTTACGTCTTGAGATCTGGCACTGGTGCTGACTCCAGTGTTGATCAGATGACCGTGTCCCAGGAGACCGCTGGCTTGAACTGCGACTAGGGCAGCGAAGAAGATGGTGATCTGAAGTAGATTTATTTAAAATAAATAATAAATTATAGTAAAATTTTTCTAATATAATAATATAAATAGTAAATTGCATTTTTTAAAAATATATTTAATATTTCAGTATGAATTTTATATTTTAAATACTGTTGAAGGAGTTTAGTTAGCTTTTTTAGTTAGATTTTTGTTTAGCGTTTCTTTTAATTAAAGTTCTTTTTAAATAATATGAAGTAACATAATAAAAATATTTTAAATGTTTTCAATTACTGTTCAAAAGGAGAAATATTAAAAAAAAATAATAATAATAAATCATCGATATTTTATATAAAAAAATATATATAAATGTATTTAAAATAATCAATTGCAAAATTTTTTAAAAATAAATTTTAATTAAAAATTACAATTAAATGCATTAATTAAAAAATTATTTTATTAATTAATTATTTAATTAATTAAAAAGTACTTTTAAATCCATTAAATCTCTCAAGAATTTTTATTTAAAAACATAAGACTTTTTCATTTGTATAGTGACGAAAGTATTATTAAACATAGCATCTACATTTTTTTTAAATGAAAAGAAAATATGTTGACAAAAGGTTTCTTACCTTAGCAATCATGTTGGTGGAGATGTTTTACTCGTGTTGCTCTAAGTAATGACGCTTCTCAAATGCTGAATGCTGTATTTATGCTCGTGTCTGGCAAGGTGAGCTGCTCTTGAAGATGTGATGTACCCGCTTGCAAAAACGGTATGATATCAGCAATACGTATTGACAACTCCACCCAAAGTAAACCTATGGAATTCGTCCACATACTGACGACCTTCCAAAATGCCTTCCGGTATAATTAGGTGTATCAGATTATCTATGTAACATTGGATAATATGCTAATTAACTACTTTTGCAGACGCTTATTACTTTGTATTTGTAAATGTAACCTTCCATTTTATACCGGAATTCGTTTCTATACTTTCACCTTCATTTTGAGTCGATTTTTTTTGGTATTTTTGAAATCTATGGATGTAAATAGTTTCTTTAGAATGTGTTTTTAATATGATTATATAATTTTTTTTAAATTTTATTTTATTTCAGAAATTTTTTTAAATATAAGGTTAACGTCTATATTACTATAACCTTCCTAAAATTCTTCCGGTATAATTAGACGAATTAAATTAACGACACAATAATAAAAAAATATTTTCATGGATTTCTTTTCTTTTTTTTTTTTCACAGAAGGTAATCACTTTGTATTTGCTTTTAATGTAACTTTTTTCTTTTATACAAGAGTTTGCTTATGCATTTTCACCCTCATTATCTGGTATTTTGAAAATTGCAGTTTTTGTAATGCAGCTGTCAATACAGTCTTTATTGCCATTAGCAAGGGCTGCACCGCCGCATTTTAGCACTACCCGGGGGCAAGTTTAGCTTGAAGATGGGCTACAGACGCGAATAACACTACCCCCACAACGCTGTACGATCCTATTAAACCTAAATTTACGGTTTAAAGTGGATTTTGAACCACCACAAACATTCAATGCACCGTCGGGATTCGGATCCGAAACCTGTTTACATTCCCACGATCTTGAATTTTTTTTTTTTCCATTACAATGTATTGGAGGAATCTCACACCTAGTTTTTTAGTTGTTTTTTTAATGGAGCCGTTAAATACTTAGACTGTTATCTTTTATGTCACGTAAGCTGCTGCATCAGCGTTACTCACTTAGCACTACCAAGGGAGTGCGTGTAACTTGAAGATAAGCTACGGACGCTACTAGACCGAGACCTACGGTTTAAAGTGGATTCCAAACATCTGTGTTACCGCCGGGACTCGGACCCGAAACCTGCAGTACCGAGCGCCAGAGCACTAGCCTCTCAGCCATCAGGCCCAATTTAATATTTTAAAAATATATGTAAATATATGTAAAAATATGGTATAATATAAATTTTCCTGCTAAATATAATTTTTAACATAATTACATTATTTTTTTATCTTATTTTTTCTTCTTTTATATCAAATTTTCAGAATTAAACATTGATTATTCTACTCTATAATTTATATTAATGGTAACATGTAATTCATCATCATAATCATCAGTGGCGCAACAGCCCCATGGTGGGCCATGGGCGTCTGCTAGATTTCTAGATAAGGGATGTTATCTTTTTACGGGTAGGGTTGTCAGGTCTACGCCCAACATTCTACGGTCCTATAAGACCGGGACCTACGGTTTTAAGTGCATTCTGAACGACTATAAATATCTATGACACCGTTGGGACTCGAACCTGAAACATGCCGTACCGAGCGCCGGAGAGTTAGCCCCTGGGCCATTAGGCCCCTAACACTTAATTAGATTCACAAAATCAAGCAAATCTTTTAACTGAGTTTGAATGTTATACGAATGTGCTTTAATGTTTTACGTTTCAGTTAAAGTTATTTGCTCTGAGCACATACACTTAATATAAATATTCATGTACTTTAACATTACATTATCTATACTAGAATTTCTGTACAATATTTAATTATTTTGTTTAAACCGAGGAAGATTTGTAAAATGTATTTTCGTAATTTTGTAATTAACTTTAATTATAACTGTAATTTAATTAACTGTGTTAACTGTACTTAACTTTTATTGTAATTTAACTATAACTTAATTAATGTATTAACTGTAATTTAACTTTCGTAATTATTTTTAAATTTTGCAATTAATTATAGTAAAAGTTAAAAATTTAGATTATATTTCTTTAAACTTTAGGTAAATAAATGTTAAATATTTTTAAATATGAAATTTAATATCTAAATATTATAAGTTGAAAAAGTTTAAAAATTCTGTTTTTATGAAAAATTTACTTTGACAATATCATACAAAAAAAAAAAATGCAAAATGTTTATCTTCGTAAACCACGTTTACTTCAAATATCTTACAAATATACTTGGTATACGGAAAAATTCTACTAAAGATAAAATTCTTTATTGTGTAATACATTTATAAAACTCGATTATAAACTCGATTTATAAACTCGATTTATAAAACTCGATAATCATCTACTGAATATGACACACTGATAAAGAAAAACAAATTTAATTATTTTTTTTAATTTAATTAAAAATTTTATTTAAATTTGTTTAGCAACAATTTTCTATGAAAATCAATTTTAAAATTTTAATGATAGAACTACATATGTAACCATTCCTTTCATATATCTAACCACACCTACTGCACAAAGAAAATCTCGTGGATCAGCAGCGCCATCTTTATACTGACTGAACTTCCTCTAAATTAGCCAAGATTGCATACCTTTCTTTTTATTTTGTTATTTTGATAGTTTCCCATTATGCAACTAAATGTACAACAAATAAATGCTGCATAACTTGGGCCATCACAATTAATCCTTTTCCCCTGTAGCATTTTTTCTCACTAGAAGAGTTTTGGCGTTTCATTCCCAGAAGAGAGGAAAGTATGTTATTCGAAAAATATATAATAAATCCATCACTCAAATTTGACAACAGACAAGCAGTATTGTGGCATTATATTACATGCAATTAGTTATATTACATGCAATTAGTTATATTTGTATATTATATTACATGCAGTTAGTGTTTTATTAGTGTTAATTAGAACAACCTGCAACTCAAATCTAATGGCAGATATTCGGAATCATGCATAATGAGACACAGGAAATTAGCGAATGTATGTGCGACCTTTACTAGTCGAAACAATTACAGATTGAATATCACCTAATTGATGTACCATGAGTTCTTCCATCGTGATGGGTGATAAACAAGAACAGAGAAATGTCTACTGCATTGAAAAGTAAGGGAAGGTGACCCCCATGACATATTGTCTGATAAGGAGATTTTTGGTGAAGGAGAGAGAGAGAGAGTTCTGTGACTAGTCGAAAAAAAATGTTTTTTTTTTTAAATCTCTGAAGGGACTGAATAGGCCGGAGTTTTCCGCCTGTTTTCAAAGTGAGCCCCTTGTGGTTTCGGGAATCACGCAGTGTGATAGTTAAGGTTTGCCGCAGACCAGGTCTTTAGATTAGGTGTAGATTCGAGAACTCTGAAAATCTCTGACCTTGGAGGAACAGAAATTGCGTATCTAATTTATAACCTTAATTTTCATTTCTTGTAAATAGAGTTCTGCATATATAAATATATATAATGTTTGTAAATAAAATTTAAAGTGTCCCATGAACCTGAAAGCGGCCCTCTTCTTGAAGCCATTATAAGTTTAGTATAAGCCGAGACATTACATTACCCTCTACAATACATTTTTTTCTCTGTTTCTTGAAAATTTTTTTGAAAATTATATATGAATGTGAGAAGAATTCTTGTAGTCCATATATTTCTCATTTCTTACTTTTAAAATAATTAAAATTTCATTATAAATACGGTTGAATTATTCAGTTTTTTTTTTTAAAAGAACTTTTGTTTAATTTTAACTAAACCATAATATACTTTAATAGGCTTTGTATTGCATTATGTCTAAAGCAGGATTTTTGTTCAGTACTGTTCAATAGTTAAATAATTAAAAAATATTATATTGAAAAAAAAAATGTTCTATTTTGTAGTAAATGTAATTTAACTCATAATGCTTGATTCCGAATTAAAAAGATTCTGAAACTAAATTTACAAAAAAGGAACTGTTGTATTACAATTTCTTTTAACAATATTATTTAGAACAAAAATAAAATTAAGTATTAAATTTTATTAAATTGTATTTAATTTAAGATAGCAGTAAAAATTTAATTTTTTTGTTTGGATTAATGACTATTTTGAAATCGAGTAGGGATAAAAAAAAAAAGTAAGAAGAATTTTTATTATCTTTTTCGAAAATACATTTAAAACAAATTTTAAATCATATGACACAAAAAATTAATTTTTTTAACGAATTTTATTGCTATATATATATATATATATATTTATATATATATCTTTATATATATATATATATATATTTTATATATATATATTATTGCTTTATATTTATATAAAGGACGGATATTATCCTTTTCCTATTTCTATTTTTCAATATATTTTAAATTTCATTTTGTCTAACCTTTAAAACGATTTGTTTTACAAGACTATTTATCATTTTACATAAACAAAATATTTTTTTTTAAACAGGAGTATATTTTAGTGCATCCTTTCGAATCAAAATATAGCAAACTATTTCGCCTTTAGAGAATTAAATTATGATCACATTCTGTTTTTTTTTATTTAATTAAAAATTGCATTAATTTATCAATTACTGCATTAATTTCTGAAAATTAGTTTTAAAAATCTTTTAATTAATGAGTAATATAATATATCTTTTTTATTACTGTCGTGTCAATATGAGCAATGTCAAATTATTATTGTTTGTTAATATTCTATGTGTGTGTCCCCCCTGGAAGGGGTCTGTTTGTTGGTCTCCACACCTGACCGGATGGGTCACAGCTGGGGGTGAATATATGTGGAAAGTATTTTAATTCAGGTCTAAACACTTCGAGACCAGATGGTCAAGAAATCAATTGATTAAGACGGGGATCGGGGGGCGACTGCCCAAAGTATTTCTAATACGGTGCCGGCAATTAAAAACTTAAAATTTTAAGAAAAAGAGAGAATAAGAATAGAGACGAGTAGAAACGGAGACCTTTGGAAGGAACGTGACTGATCGAGGCTGAGATGGTTACCAAGTCCAGCGTAAAGAGATTAAACTGCATTAATTTCGAATAATTTTCACTGGTGAAACCTTTAAAAATCTTTTTAATTAATGGTCTCCAGAGCCCCAATATGGACGGAGCACCCTTGCTGCCAAGACTTTGATATCTTTTTAAAAACTTTAAAGTTAACAAAAAAAAAAAAAGGAGCCCTTCAGCCGTCGCATATAAACTGTAAGGTCAATCTTTTATTATATTAATTAATTAGAATTGCAAGCAACTGTATAAATGTTGTTTGATTATATTTTATTGATTAAATTATAAGACCTTTAATTTCTAGCTACTATTGTAAATATCAATAAACAAGAAAAATATCTCTGTGTGTTATTTTGCTGTGTGTTTCCTTTTCCGACTTACATCTAAAAGAACTTGTTGATTTAAAAAATGCTGGGTTAGCAAAAAGAATAAACGGTTAGCTAGTTTTGAAATTAATGTGTATGTTTAAAAGTAACCAACATTTAATATTATAAATTAATTAGATTAGATAAATTTAATTATAAGAAAAAAAAATGAACGTTGTTGAGTTTAAAAAAAAATCTAAACTTAGAAAAGAATAATATTTTGTTATACCAAATTTAATATTATAGATAGATAACATAATGAAAAATGTTCAGTTTAAAAATCTCATAAATTAATATTAAAGAATTTCATAAACATATCGCAGGATATGAATTCTAAAGAGTCGAAAAAGTCAAAATCAAAATATAGTCAAACACATCAGAATTTATAAACAAAGACATTTATTTCAAACATATGAATACAAATAAATCAATCATGCTTTAATAATTATACTTGAACAAATGCTTTTCAATAAATAAATACTTCACATTGCAGCTCATTCTCCTCAAAATGGTTTTTATTAATAATTCATTTTGTTTTTAGTGAATAAGACCCTTGCCAAGACCCAAGCCATATCCCAATCCAAGGGCGCCACCGTGACCAAGTCCAAGAGGTGTTGCAAGACCAAGACCGGCTCCGTGACCAAGTCCAAGAGATGCTCCATATCAAGTCCGGCTCGAGTCCGATCACGCCACCGTAGGCTGGGGGCGGCGACGGCCAATGGGGCGGAATAGCAAGCAGCGTGTCCAACAGCTGGCAGGGGTCACGTGGTTGACGACTGGGGCGACGGTCCGGCGTAGGGCTGGCGATGAGGGCTGCGGCCGGGGCGCTGGCAGCGGTTCCGGGCTCGTTGGGAGATGGACGGTGGCCCTGGAAGCCGTGTCCGTCGGCGACGCAGTCCACCGTCGGGCCCTACCGTCGATGTCGGCGATGGTGTAGGATCCCTTCTTGTTTC
>BPLR01011626.1:0-31839 GCA_021605095.1 Caerostris extrusa | reverse complement strand
TACCGTGAGTTGATGTATTGTACTTTCGAGGATGCATATTGACAGAACTTATATCAACTCTACTGCGTCCCTCAATAAACGAGGATGACGATGAACATGCATTATTTTGGCAGCCAATTTCCAAAGACCCAGATCCCAAAGTGCGGTCATGAAGTCCAGATCTTGGATGAAAAAAACGAAATTTCTGTTTTTATCAAGATCTAAAAGATTTTATGCAATATAAATAAGGTATTCGTATTGGCTAGTTTTTGATCATAAAATTTAAAATGATCTGTGGCTTATAATGTTGATTTCCAATGTATATCTTAAAAAATAGACGTATTAATTTAATTGTGTTTTTATAAAAATAAATTATTTACTTTCATTTCAGGTATTTAAAATTATTCTGACAGGGGTGTCGGTGGTCTTCATTTTACAGGCAAAAGCAGTAGTAACTGAAGGATGTTTCGTGTAACCAAAAATTTTGAGAAACCCTGTTGTACGTCTTGCATCTTCTGCCAAGCTACCCAATGAGAGTTACCGGGTTTCTCTAATACGAAAGGTAAATGCGTGGTAATTTCCACTAAAAAGAATTCTCCTATTTCTTCCAGAAGGTAATTTCTTTCTTTTTACCAATCATTATTACAAATTATAGAAAAATACCATCCTCTTTGGTTTTTATACAAATTTATATCTTTTTTCTAGTTTCACTCTATCTTAAATTTACAATGTACTTATTCGCATAATTGTGGCTTCAAAACGTTCTTTAAAACTAAATAAATTTTATTAGTTTTATGCCATAGCTATAGAAACAGAACCAGATTGGTATACGATACATCAAAATAACAGGAGCAGATTATACAAGATACTTTTTTATTTTCTTGGCTGAAAATTACACCTAAGGATTATAGAACAATTACGGTACTAGTTTTGAATTAATAAATCTTCATTTTAATGGATTTGCTATAATGTCGTGAATGAGATATTACCGAAGACAATGATCCCACCCTATTCTCGGCCAAAAGAATGAATGACTCAAAACTCTGGTTACAACAATCACTTAACTCGATCGCATTCTTTTCCCAGAGTCTCACAGGAGAAACTCCTCCTCATAACCAACTCGGTCCATCTCATTTCGTCGTCACACGGAGAAGAAGAAAAAGCACAAGGAGGAATTCCCACTCGAACAAGAGGAGAAGAAAAAAGATTAAAATAGAAAATAAATAACGTCACGTCCTCATTTGCATGGATTTGCATTCCCACGAAAACCAGTTATTTTTACTAGTCACTTCTTTTTTCGCCAGACCCTTCTTGTGGAGGTTCATACCACTTCAAACTGACCAAACACCCCGCTGTCTGGGTTTACAAGCATATCGGGGCTGTTCATATATTATGTGGGTATTCGGTGATTGCCATTCATTGATGTCCCCATAATTATGGGATTATGGTGTTTATAGTGTACAAAAAAATATAAAGGCAGAAAGTATAGAAGAAAATAGCCAAGACGACGAAGCGAGTGACATTTTTATCAGTAAAAATATCAAGAAGCATAAGAAAATAAATATCAAAATAATAATTTCATATATATTTCTTTTGAACAGAAATATAAAATTAAAAATTTCTTTTCATATATATTTTTTATTGAGAAATATAAAATTAAGAATTTTTTTTTCAATTCCTTCTATTAGCTCACACTCTCCCTATATATATCTTGTTTAAATTTTTAATCGTTCATAAAATACTTTTTATTTATCCACTCAAGTTCAAATAAATTTTTTTTTTTTTTTTTTGAACTCGTAGTGATGACACTTGATGTTAATACAGTTTTTTCAAATATTAATTCATTAATTAAATTTAATTGATTAATTTTATTTTTTTTTTAGATTTAAGTTGCATGTATCTACCAATAAATGGCGCCAGATAAATTAAAAGAATGAATGAAAATGATTTATAAAGGACTTTCTGCTAATTAGTGAAAAAAAAAGTAGGAATTGAATTTAAAATTTTTTTTTATATAACTTGTTTCATATATATTTCTATAGAACAGAAACGTCAAACTAAAAATTTCTTTTCACATATACTCCTATATAAAATCAGGGCTTAAGATGAAAAATTTCATCAAGAGAAAAATACAAAATCTATCGTTTATATAAAATCATTAACGATATTTAATTATATTGCCGATTTTGCATTTTTTATTTGGTCCCGAGTGCATTTGTGATGAGCACGCATTTGCATTTGAGTGCATTTGTGTGAACCACAAAACCCCATAACTAACTACATTTATATTTTAGTTGTCAAAATATACTGCACGGTTTTAGTTGATCAAAATTCTGTTTAACTTCTTAAAATTTAATTTTTGCTTTCTATCAAATGTGATTTGATTCATTAAAGCATCATAATAGGGCGTTTCAAGGGCGATGTTTAATTATTTTTTATACCTTTCAATAAACATTAATTTTTTTGCCTTTTATAACTGCAAAATTTTTTTTTAAATTTAACTTTTTTACAAATAAATATATATTCTTATAGAACATTTTCTCATATAGCGAAGACTTAAGATCCTCTATTTATTAGTGATTGGTTTTTGTTTTATAGTGATCAAGTTACTAATATTATATAGTTCTAGTATATGTTTTTGAATAAAATTATAAAGAGAATGAATGATTTATACAACTTAACCTTGCTTCTGTTTTCTTTAGGTAAACACATAAATTTAACTCTAGCAACACCAGATTTTTTTTTTTTTGTTTTGTTTTCTACAGAAAATAGAAGAAAAAAAAATATTTTTTCATCTAGTGAAATCCCTTTGTGAAAAAACTGTCTCTAACATTCTACAACCTGTTATCTTTTTTTAAATAAAATGTGATTAATATTAATCATTATTATTAATATCATTATTTAAGGTGCTGTTAATATTTTTAATTTATGGTACTTTATATTTAAAATTAGTTTTGCTATAATTAACTATGTTAACATTTGATATTACGTACACGCTATTAATATAATGTCCACGGTAATGAACGTATCAATAATGGAATACCTAAGGGTTAAAAAATAACACGAAAATTTTCATAACTTAAAATTGATGGAGATAAAAAAAATTAGGTAATATAGTTTCACATGATTTTTCCACAAAGTCAAATTGGCTTCAAGCCCGATCATTTTAGAAATCAAACAACGTAAAACTGTTCCTAAGACGGAGAAAATACGCACATCATCATCAAAATCTTCTTCAAGCGTCAATCCTGTGGCTCAGAAAAAGAAATCCATACAGTTGGGCAATAAATCGCACCACACATTCGCTGCCACATGTTGAGCGATACGATACCTCCATCTGCTGGCAAATCTGTAATTCCTTTGTTCAATCTCGCTGAGAATTTAAGCAAGCAGAGATCTTTTTTATTTTTTTATTTTATTTCTTCTTCCTCACTGGTTGTTTATGTCAAGGGATGAGTCACGAATTTTCCCGCTTCCTGGACACGCCGTATGTCATTCAATGGCCTTTTCAGCGCCCTTTAATATCTTTCCACTTTATTATTATTATTTTTTTCTTCTTCTTCTTCCTAATCTGCACTTTTATTATTTCCATTATTTTTGATGAACCTTTATTATTATTTTTTTTATCTTTTTTCATTTCATTTGGCCTCACACATGCTCACTTGGCACATTACGGTCATTGCTCATATCTTCCAGTTTGTTTAAGGTCGCCTTTTTACACAACATTCAAATGATCCCAAGGTGGTGTAATTGCTTTGGGAATGCCACGAACTAGATTTGTTTGTGCATATTATTGTTTAAGTGAGGCAAAAAAATAAATGGTGTTATCGTCTCTCTCTCTCTGAGAAATGTTATTTTGGGGATTTTTTTTTTTTTTTCATTCTTAGGTTAGCATTAAATGATATTTATGGAAGAGCATTATTAAATTTACATAGTGTCAAGATATAAGTTAATGCGTTATAAAAATTCTTAGTTTAAATTATAATTAAGACCAATTGCTTCCTGAACATAATAAAGATTTTATTTTATCTATTTATATATATATGCAACTAATTAGATTTTAAAAGGAAAAATGCTTCAAAATTTTTACATAACAAAATTATTTCCATATTTAACTTTTATATTTTATCATCGAATGAAAATTTTGCATTTGTGAATGTAAATACTAAGAGTATATAAATTTTTATTGCACATATTCCAAAATTTACAATCTTATAGAGCACTGCATTTAGTTTAGTTTCTTGTATAATTTTTTATTATTTAAAAATATTTTTAAAAAACAAAAAAACAACCATTGAGTATTCTAAAAGATCGAGGAAATATTAACAGAATTCTAGTAGTAATTGAAATTTCTTAAATTTAATTTAAAAATACTTTTTTTCCTTAGCAAGTAATTAAAAATATAATAAGTAATCAATTCTAACCAAGACTTCTTCACACAGATAATTTTCATTGTAAAATAATTTTTCACCTAATAGAAAAAAAGTCGCATGAATGAAACAATAAAAAAACTCAATGGATTTTCTCACTGACAAACCTTTACCTATAGGTTAGTGACCTATTGAAAAGCATCCAGAATTACCTTTCCTCATTAACATTTCATTGTTCAATTAATGAACTTCACAGGCTCTTTTATCTCACCTTTCAAACTCCTCTCAAACAAACAATAAAAAAAAAAAAAAAAGCATAAACCTTTAATCCTAAACGAAGAAGCTTAGATAAGAATCTGCGAAAGTGATTAAAAGATTTTATCCACTCGAAAGACTTCCGGCATTCTGAAATTGCAATATTAAACCTTCTTTCTCGAAAAACTGTCACGGAAAATCTTTAAGGTTCCACCGTGTCTTTGAGGGAAAGTAAAAAAAAAAAAAAAAAAAAAGAAAGTAAGTAAGAGAAAGACATTCGTTTTGTATGTGGCCTCCCAAATTCATTTACAGAAATGTAAGCATATAATGTATCCCTGCCTTCAAACCATCATGCCAGGAAGAGCGGCAATTTCTCGGGTATGTTTTTTAGTCGAAATGGAAGAGGGGAAGGATTCTCAGACCCGAGGCGTTGACAGCTGACTAACATGACTATCTGGAAAGACTAAATTTAGGGTCGCTTGGTAAGTGCTCAGAGCCAGCTCAGCTTTTTCGGTTGTGTGGATTTTCGATAAGGGCGGCTCAGATCAGAGGGGGAGATCGATTGGTCTGAAAAAACAAATATCGCAGAATATCAATCCTGGAATGGTACCGGTAGAGGTAGCACAAATATTTCCAGGACGTAAAGATACCTCATAAATGTTGCAGAAAAGACTTCTTAATTTAATTCCGAGACGCACCTAACGTGATTTGCTTTAACATACGTCCATTTTATTTTAAAAATATACTAGTGGTTGAAGATTAGAACAGGGCAAAGGATCAAACTTTAGTTTTAATATAAATGTAAACGCTTAAATTTATATATATATATATTCAACGTTTTCTATATTATAGCAGAAGATTCTTTGTCAATAGCGTGCTACTATGCTATTGCTTGCTGTCAATGCACAATACCTATCTAAATAATTTCATTTTTACCTCTACAATGTATATTGCTAACAAGTAATATATAAAAAAATATAATTCAATTCCTACTTTTTTTCACTGTATTGCGGAAAATCCTTTATAAATAATTTTCATTCATTTTTTTAAGCTAGAACAAATTCTCTTTCTTTCTCCACATACACACTTTCCATCTCTCTCACTAATTTATTCACATGTTTCATTTTCCATGTTGTTCCCTCCTTGACTCAGACTAGAACCCAGAATGAAAAAGAATCTGAAAAGACATTATTTTCCAGCGATCTACACGCTTCGCCACTGACGGTATTTATTCCTAAATTTATATCCTGCTAAATATCTTTTATAAGAGAAATTTTTTCGCCCATATAAAACTAAAATTAATTAATTTAATTTAATTAATTAATTAATATTTGAAAAAAACTGTATTAACATCAAATGTCATCCACTACAAGTTTAAAAAAAATAAAAGATTTTTGAGTGGGTGAATAAAAAAGTATTTTATGAACGATTGAAAATTTGAACAATATATAAATATATAGAGAGAGAGTGTGAACTAATAGTAGGAATTGAAAAACATATTCCTTTTTAAAATTGTGCTATAAGTAAATATGGTTGTTAATAAAAATACATTAAAATGCGCAAGCCTGTTTGGACCAATACATATTTGTGAACAAATATATATTGGTCTAAATGAAAATATGGATATGATCACGAAGATATGAAATTTGTATATGAACAAAAAAAAAAAAATCATTAAATAAAATTTATTTCACTTATTACTTTCGCGTTTGGTTTCTACAAAACTAAACCCAATACTAAAAACACTTATTAAATAAACATAAATAACTCGTTTTAAATTCATAATTTGCATTTTATCATATTATGTGGTATACTTTGTTATAGATATAAATAAAATTAATTATATATGTATATATGTGTGTTAAAAAAAGTTTCCATTTTTTTTCAGCCTGAGGCTAAATTACAGTGAGTACATGCAGCCTGCGGCCTATACTAATCTGTACATCGCAGATTTAAATAAAATTATTATTCAAGCCACTGAAAAGTTTTGATATCCACTAGTTTCCAAATTGCACATTTATTTCACGAACATCTAAGACAAAGATGCTAAATTAATGCTTTTTATTACAAATTAACTGAAATTAGCATATTATTTTGCGAAAAAAATTATCTTACAGAAATTTTAAATGATAACATTTAATGTTTTTAAGTAGAGCAGTTTATAATAACTTATTATACGAAAACTTTTATCAAGATTATATTAAATTTCAAATCAAAAATCAAAGCTGCCATCTAGAAATATTTTTCTATATATTTAAATTATCTACACACTAATAATACTAATTTCAATTACGCGAATAATTTTGATTAAATTAATTTCAAATCAAGACGCAGTTTTAAAGATGCTCATTATCATTGATTATTTTCAATATCTAACTTTCCATCAAAAAACTTAACTATTCATTCGAAAACAAATCACAATTGTTTATTCTTCTGAAATTGATTACATTTTCACAACTTGTTTTTTCATAAAACTGTTTAAAACAAATCTATATTTTAGTACAATTTTTATTTAACATACTTTGCATTCTGAAAATATAAATAAATATTCATCAAAAACAGAAGAGCAAAGTTATGCATAATATACCAAAATAGCTATTCCACAAAATTCCATAACAATCAATTGATGAAAAAAAACCCGATAATAATGGACATTAATAATAATTTTAACATTGTGACAAAAATAAACTATCCAAAACATATGGCAGACAACGATTTAATAAAGATAAATCCACATCAGCGCATAAACAAACACAGCACTCGCAGGCATGTGAGAACTACTTGTATATGTTTATCTACAATCGCAATAAAACAATAGCATCGATTGCTATCATTTAATTCCTCCCTCAGGTCGCAAAAAAAAAAACTGGACGATGCGATTACTTTTCATCATAAAAGGATTGAATTCACCCAGAATGCTCTGCTATACGCATAACTAAACAACAAATGACCGCTGCCAACAATAGCATATCGCTACTACTGAAGTAGATTATTTATGTTTTATTCTTTACTTTTGTCGTCCACGAGATTTTTTTTTTTTTCTGCGTTTGTTATTATTTACGATATTTGTGGGAAAATTGCTGAGTTTTCTACAGGGGAAATGACCCTCGGAATGGTGCCTATTGTCTTTGGAATGGTAAAGGCGGTAATGCGCAGAATAAGGACAAGGTAATTTTATTTTCACGTAGACGGAATTCGTCTCTTATTTTTTTTTTTTTCTCTCTCTCTGTCTCTTTCTATTTCAAGTGAATCTTTTTTGTTTATTTTTTTCCCTCATTTGTTTATTATGTTTAACACAATCTCGTCGTTGATAGCGTATTAAAGAGGGAATGATCTCAAATTGCATGTCTAAAATATGTTGAGTAATATTCTGCATTCTTCAAGTTTAAAACATGCTGAGAAAGATTCTTTATCCTTCATGTCTAAAATATGCCAAAAGAAAGATTCTATATTCTTCATGTTTAAAATATGCTTAGAAGGATACTATATTCTTCATGTTTTAAATATGCTCAAGGGATTCTATATTCTTCAGGTTTAAAATATGCTGAGAAAGATTCTATATTCTTCATGTCTAAAATACGCAGAGAAAATTCTATATTCTTCATGTCTAAAATGCGCAGAGAAAAATTCTACATTGTAAATTATATTTGATTTAAAATGAATAAGAATGAAACATAAATAAATTAATGAAAATACTGGATTACAGAAATTTTCAATATTTAAATTATTAAGCTAATAATTATTGATTTAATAACATAGATTTAAATAATTTACGTTGCACAATTTTTAACAGAATATCGAAACATAAGTTTAAATAAAAATAAAATAATCCATGAAAGCTCAGAAAGATTCTTCTCAGAAAGATCTTCCTGTCTAAAATATGCTGAGAAAGATTCTATATTATTCATATTTAAAATATGCTGAGAAAGATCCCATATTAATCTTGTTTAAATCCATCTGAACGTATTTTTTAAACAAGATCAATATGCAATCTTTCTCAGCATATTTTAAATATGCTGAGAAAGATTCCATATTGATCATGAACGAATATAAGAATCTTCTCTTCATAATTTAGACAGTTAGAATATAGAATCCTTCTGAGCTTTCAAGGACTATTTTATTATTTAAATTTTTTGCTTCGATATTTTGTCAAAAAATTGTGCATCGTAAATTATTTAAATCTATGTTAAGCAAGAAAATTAGATATAAAGTCTAATACTAAATAAATAATAAATAATTAAAAATTGTGATACATCATAATTGCATTAAAATCAAACACAAGGGAAGTTCAAAATAGCGAAAAAAAATCTAGAAACACACATATAAATAATTAAAAAATATTAAATAAAATTTAAAAAATTAAAAATAGGCACCAAAACTTTTCTCCCGCAAACCTTACGAAATACGAAGTCATAGTTACGATTTCTTCCTGTTTCTGTAGAAATTAAAATAAATGACTCACTCTTTGACAAGTTCCCAGGCATTGAATGCTAGCGAAAGCTGAATAATAAAAGAACCTAATACTTTAAGCGACATTTGCATAGGGGCGTAAAATAAGTTTTACAATAGTTGATTAGAAAAGGCTCTTAAGGTAACAATGAAGGGTGTGCATAAATATTGGAAATCATTTTTAAAGCAAATTAATGATGGTGAAATTATGACAACATCATTTACGCTGTTTAACGTCTGCTGTTGATTCTTTTTTTTTTTTTTTCCTACATTGGAAATTAATGAATGAAAATGAAAAAAATTTTAACGTGAACTACTTTCTTTCAGAATTCGTTCAGTTGTTTATGCTTTAATCCGTTTTAATTTTTGGATCTGAAATGATATCTAATATAAATAAGACAAATCGCATACATTATGTTGTATAAAATAAAATATTATAAACATTTCCCTCTTTTAAAAGTGGCGGTGGCTCATAAACTTATTTGTTCTACAACCTCTTTTCAGAAAAAAAATTTACTCACCGCCCCCTTGATAGGAAATTCACCCTTTTTAATCCAACAGAAATATATAGTACAAAATATGTATTATTTTATGAATCTATATATATCTTGACAGAATCTCTACCTACGTCTTAAAACGTAATAAAAAATAAGGTGTTTTATACAAGGCACCTTGAAGATCGAATTTATAAAATTCCATGAAAGGCTGATGTGGGCTCTCAGCTAATACGTAATGATATGTATAAAACAGTTGTGTGTATTATGTACTCTGGATATCACATTTGGAATTTAGAGGACATTATATCGATTTATAATATCATATGACCAATACGTAGATCAATGGCAACGCGCGCCCCTAGTTAGCATTAGATCTGAGGTTCAATCTGCTGGTGGCTTTGTGGTAGAAACTGTTTCAAAAACGAGGAGAATCGATGGGGTTGATAATGCTTAGCCTCTTGCCTCGTGAGTCGGACTACCTAGTGGGAGATTTCAGGGTTTTCTTCCATATGATAAGCAGTTACCCCTAAAAGTCCTCCCGGAAAGCACTGCCTCCTTTTTCAGCGACTAGAAGCCAAGTCAGACTTCTACCTATGGGCGTTCCATCACAACAGAAGCTTCCTTTTCCCTCCATCCATAAGTAGACTACTCATGAAATATTCGTCCTGCATTGCAGGACACTGAGGATTAAACACAGCAACAACATAACATCGTATTTTTATCACTATCACCATCTTCAGACAGTATTTGCATTTGCAATACTAAATAGCAAATGCAAATTATAAAAACAAAAATGTAAATTTGCATTTGCAATTTTAGTATTTTGCTTTTGTACCAAATTATTTAATGCCTGAGATGATTTCATTTTATATAGCATAAGTTACTTTTTATCTATAAAACAAGTACTCTATAAAAAAAAGGTGAATAATGACTATTCATATAATTTAAATTTTTTCAAAAGATTTCATCTAAAATCTCATTATACTATAAATGTTAGGGTATTTATATCATTAATTATTATTTATGATTTTTAAACACAATTCTATAATATATTCTTCGTTTCAAAGTATAAAAAATGACTATTCTTTTACAAACAATGAGGACATTTAATATTTATATACTGAAGCCCATTAAAAAACGATATAGTAAAATAAAAAGTACAATTCAATGCAGTATACAAATCATTAAAGGAATTAAAAATCGTTTGTCGCTCATATAGATTGTAACAATTCGTTAAATTAATCTCATATCCAAAATTAATATTATACCCTAATCGGCTCTGCTAACATTTATTTATTTTTTAAAATCCTTTTAAGTGGGCATTTTCTTTTATACATTAGGTTTTATTTTATTTGTATACAGTATTTGTTCAATATAAATACGTTATTATAAAAAAATTTTAAGTGTTTTTCGGAAGGTGGTGAAGGCATGATACGGGATATGACCTCACGGAAGATATGATCTCATTTCAATTAATTTCAATGGTAAAAATTTATTTGAGGTACGAGTATTTTGAGTTACGAGCTCGGTTGTGAAATGAATTAAGCTCATATCTCAAGGTCTCAGAGTACTATGTACAACTCCAGGCCTCTGATGTAAGAAAAGCCTTAGAACCACATTTTGATTCCATAGTATTGCATGTATATATGGAGGACATTGTTTTAGATTGTTATTCATATTCACTTCTTACATTTTAAGAAATTACGAAAAATTAAAATGGTTCAAGTTAATATTTTCCATTAATATATTTTTCCACTACCCCTTCGTAATTCTTTTATTCAAACCTATTTTACGAAACATGAAAATGCACCAGACGTACAATCCTAATGATTCAGTTTGGATCCTCAACACATTAGCTATGAAAAAGATGAATAATATGATGGTCCCTCTTGGCTTCACGGTTGCTCGAACGCTCTAACAAATCCGAATCGGTTGGTGCTATAGAGCGAGACCACCTGTCTCAATTTTCCGGGTAATATTCCATTCAAATGGTATTAAGGTAGGGCACTGGGATACTGGGTTTTATCACTTCTGACGAACTTCCCAAACAAAAAAAGACCACAGGTGACGAAATGATAACGTGGCCACTTTTTGCCGTGGGAAACTCAATTTTTCAAATACATGTTAAACAACAGTGTTTGAGGAATCGTGGCATATTATTTCATAAGACAGATGCGAAACTGATTGCTCGGTTTGTGATTTTTTTCGAGTTATTGAATGGCTTTTCTTTTTGCTTTTTGGTTGTCCTGTTTTTTGTTTCTTTTCAGAAGTTTGAACTTCAGAATAATAGAAATTCACTCGAAAAGGACTGATGTATTACTTTTTTATGTTACTTCATCTAATAAAAAGAATCATTTCTTGACACTCATTCTGTAGACATTTATTGCGTATTTGAAAGCAAAAAGATAAATATGTAGAGAGATTAATAAGACGCTTAAAAGTTGTATTAAGTCCCTTTTTTACAGACTTTAAGTGAAATAATAAAATTATTTCAAGCATATCGTTTGACTTATGGCGTTACATTTAAACTATATCACTCCCAAAAGCATTCAGTTATTAACTCAACGAATCTCCCAGTCCACAGCATCCACCAATGGAGTTAAATAATAAAGGCGTACATAGTCTACTTTAAAAGAAGAAAGAAAAAGAAAAGGAAATTAACCCTTATTAATGAACCAGACCCAAACTCTGACTATGTCTAAACCGATACTGATCTATATCCTGCGTCCAATTTAGACAAGCAGGAAAAAAAAAAAAAATGGGGGACTTTTCTAATTGGTTGCAAGCTACCTCCACATCAATCGCGATCGATTTGAGAGAGAAAAAAAAAAGAAAAAGGAATTCGAATGCTACCGCACACCAGAAAGGGCGATAACTGCCTTCCATGAAAAAAAAAATCGTCTGCCGACTTGATGAATACCTGTCTTCATTGTAAGGAAGGGGGACCCTAGAAGGTGGGATGGCCAAGTAAAAGCGTGGGAAGGAAGAGTTTGTTGAAGAAAAACGTCCAGCTTGCTACAGAAACCTGTTCCTACCTCCGGGGCGGATGGTGACATCACTTCACTTCAGCGAAATCTCCCTTTGCCAAAAGAGAAATAGGATTACATCTGACATTCCACAGTGGACTCCTCCCTGTTGCGTGATGGGGCATTGAAAGGCGAGGACATTCATCGATATCGTTTGGTTGGAACTTATTTGAATTGACGCATGTTGCTGAGTCATGGGGACCTTATACTCCTGGAAAAGCTTCGATTACAAAGCCTTGAATGAGGGGTCAACCCTTTTAGGGGAAGAAAAATATACATGGAAGGAATAAAACGACATTTGAAAGACACCTATTTCAACTTATTATATATTGTACAATACTGGGGCAATATTTTGCAATCCTGCCTAGTTGCCCTGATCGATGGAATTGTAGATTGTAATCTTTATAAGAAAAAAATTTAAATATCCTCTAATAAAATCAGAATTTGTTAAACTAGGTTGTCTGCAAGAGGCTCACAGCTGTTATGAATGCGATCCGATATACAAACCGTAAATTATCATTGACGCATTGAAAATTTGTATGTGTTTATTTTATTTATTTTTAAAAATTGCTATATAAAAATATACAAAATGCAGATGTTAATGAAGATTTTAATCTATTTAAACACCAATTTTTATTTTTTTCGATATTTCTTATTTAGGCGAATAAAACTTCTTCATTTGCGTAATGATTTTTAAAAAATTGCATGAAATCATGTCACGATTTTTTTGCTTGTCAACAATTATATTTTAGAAATTATTTACTTTCCTTAATTTTATTTATTTATTTTTGTACTTAATATTCTCTCAAAGAACCTAAAAATTATATATTTTGACTTAAATGATTAATAAAAAAAAATCTCTCATAAAAATAAAATAAGAATAAGAATGTTATACAATTATTAAAATACCAGTATATCAAAAGGGAAACTACAAGCCTGAAATCTTAATAGTCGCCTCCCCCTCATCACTTGTCAATGGGCTGTCTGTCGCATACATATATAGAACACGAAGACCAACGATGTTTAACAACAACAACAAAAGTAAATAAAACTTTGTTGCCCTTTAGAGCAATTAGATTAAAAAAAAAATAATTCAAATATCCCAGAATTCAAAATTTATTTTTATATGTAATATTTAAAGTAAAAAGAATTTAAATGAAAGAAATTTAATAGTTCTGTAGAAAAATAAAGGTTTAACTCAAATAGTTAAAAGAGTAATAACTATTATTATTTGTATAGATTAATTGTTTGCATAAGATTTCAAAACGTTCAATAGAATTTTTCACATCTATCTTTTAAATTAAAAAATTCATACTTTAATTATTTTTCAATTTAATTTACCAAAACAAACACATTCGCAAAATTAGCAATATACATTTATTATTCCTTTAATAAGATAATAAAAAAATTTATCGAATTTAATATATAGTTAAAGACAACAAAACTAACTTAAACAACAACAAGAACAATTTAATAAATTTTCTATAAATAATTTATCATTTTTAAATATAAACTGAGAATTCCGATTCCTTCTAAAATTACTTTTCGGGGAATCTGATGAACAATATTTATAATTATTATTCAGCCCGTGAAACACGAAACTCTCCAAATGAGAACTTGATTCTGTGTTTTCAATTACTTTTTCACCTTTTGAAGTTTCCTGCAAAATTTCAATCAAGTTTTAAGTGCACTTCTCTTTTTAATTTCCGATACTGTCAAGATAGCTAGTTTCAAACATAACCCTCGAACTTAGAAAGATGAGAGAGAAATTTAGTTATTAACTAACTACACAAACTATTTAGTATCGTAATCCCCCCTTTATATATATATATATATATATATATATATTATATTTGCAGAAATAACGCTATAGTTTTTTAATGTTTTAATGGAGAAATTTAGAAACGTTTATACAATATTTAGAAATGAAAAAGTAATTTAATTTTTGACCTAAAAATCTGTTCAATTAGACTAACCGCAGGCCGCATTAGGCTCAGCACTGTTCTTAACGTGGCATAACAAAAAAATCAATTTCCTTTAAACAAATATATTTTTACGTACTCATTTCAGTATATTTATTTTTAACTGAAAAATTAATTAATGAAATTTTTCTTTTGAAACACCATTCTACATTTTCTATATTTATTTCTAGTATATTTCGTATTTTGATGATGAAAGGTTCTTGAACTATTATATGATTTTAAAAACATATTTTTCAAAAGAAATAAAATATAATTTTAATATTTTATTTATCTAACATAATGGATAATTTAAATTTCAAACAATAACTTACATTTTTTTTCATTAAATTAGTAATATTTTACGTATTGTTGTAAAAGTCCCCCCTCCCTCCTCCTTCCAATGTGGTTTGCAAGTAAATTATTACGTCTTTATTGTTTCTATTGTTATTTTCCGTTTAGGTAAGAAAAAAAATAGACAAACTATAAAATAATTATTTAAAAAATTAAATAAATTGGTTAAGCTCTCTAATATGTCTATCAATTTTTATTTGAATACTATCATTATATATTTTTATATATATATATATATATTAGTGTTAAAATATTTGAAAAACATACATTATAATGGAAAATAATTTTTTTTTTTTTTTTTTTTTTTTAAGTATATAGTATATTTTATTATTCAGTCTGAATGAAAATAAATATACAGGCATTTATTTTATATTCTAAGTTTTTCAACTTTTGATATGAAATGGCATGTTACATTGTTTTAAAAAATGGCAAAAATGTTTTATATGTGAAGAATTTAAAAAAAAAAATTGAAGAATCAGAAATAAAAATTAAATTTTTTTCATCTCATACGTGCGACAAAATATTCGAACAAGACATTTTTTTAAATGAAGAAAGAAATAATACTTTATTTCATTTAAAAAAATATAGAATACAAAACTTCTTATAGAAAATTTTGAATACACTAGCCTGCATAAATTACTGTTTACCATAGCATCATTTTTTTTAATACTGTAATTTAAAAAAATGTTATTGAAAATATACAAATAAACATCAAATACATCTGCTTCGAGTAATACTAAGAATACTCAATTGTAAACAGATTCTAAAAAATAAATTAAGTGAAGAATAAAGAAAAAAAGAGTATAAAAACGAAAGAAATCCTTTGTTCCTATTCTTCTAATTTTCAAAATATGGCTTTTAATGAAATCAAATTGAAAATAAATAATTTTGTCCATGTTATCCAACGAAATCTGACAAGTCACTGTGCCAATTCAACTAAATGCGTGTAAAGATACCTGACCAACAATTGAAAGTTTGGATTTAGAAGTACTAGGGGCAAATAAAAATGGCAGACGATTTCATGGATTTATTTTTGATTTAAAGAGAACAAAAAAACAAACAGTCGTTCTAATTCTCACCACCTGAACAAATAGGGGCACGCCCGAATGAAGAACAGTGTATTCACACGTCTACTGGCTAAGATTTAGTTATTCTTTCTATTTTACCACCGTAGTTGAAAGTGCGATGTAATTATAATGTCAGTGTGTGACCAAATTTCACAACTCATAAATAATATTTACAGGGTTTTTTTTTTTTTTTTTTCCTGATAAAATTCTAAAGTTAATTTAAAATTCGTTAATAAAAATCAATTTAATAATATTTAATTTTATTTGGTTAACGAAAAGTAAGTGGAAAGTACAAAATGGAGGGACTATGGATAAATAGGAAAAGAAGTAGTTTTATGACTTATTCAATATCATCTTTAAATGCCTGTTAATTTATAGAAATTAAGATTCTTCTGTTCCTAAAATGCTTAGAGTATATTCATTTTGAGGTTGTAGTTTATCACGGGGCCTTGAAGTGGTCTGGGGATTTATTTCAAAGTTCGGCAAGTGAGACAAAGTGAAAATTTTCATGTTTCACTCAAAAATAAATGAGGAAGATAAATCAGTAGATCGGAAAGTTTCTCAGATAAATATTTTCAATTTACTAAATATATATATATATTATTATAATTATTTTATGTTTATATATATAATTTCTTCAGAGGGTAGTTGCGAATTTAAAATGAATAGAAAAATATATATAAATGACTCCATACATAAAACCAAATGAAATATTAATAATAAATCTTTATTTCATTAGTTTTATTAATTATATAACTTGTATTAAATTTTTATTTAATAAAATTTTTTTAAATAAAATAATTTTCGTTTTCATTTATATGATTCTATAGCTACTAAAATACTGTTACAAATTCCTTTTTTTTTTTCCATAAAATTTTATTTTACAGCTTATGGCATCGACACAGACTGTTTCAATAAGAAAAACTAGTACTACTAACGATTTCCACATGATTTTTAATCAAATGCAATGAAACAAAGAAACTCCAGGAAGGTTAGAAGTATGTAAATAAGCATAACAAAGAAAAGGAAAACACCATGTACAGAAATGGCAAGTGAAAATATACTAAACACAAATTCACACCTGAGTTAACTAGAAAAAAAATAATAACTTTTGAATTATCCGACGGAGAAAATGATAATGCTAATAGAAACGCATTGGGAAAAACAAGTCTATATTTAAATTTAGATTTATATAGGTACCAGTCACGCATTACACAGAACCTTGCTTTGAGTCCACCTTTAATGGTCAACTAATTCCTGTAAATCCATACATAAATTGAGGTTACGCGTAAATCGGCCACTTTGACTGCCCACGACGCAATACATCAACATTCTATCATATTTATTACTATTTTTTTTTTTTTTTTTTTAATATTCCCAATCACGTGCTCCTACAGAAGAAAGTTTAATAACCGTACAATCAATTAGGTGTAATTTCGAAGCCGAAATTGCCCACTTAATGTTAAAAATATAACAAACCCGAACAGGCAAAGTATTCCAGTAGTGATCACGGTCCGTCCGAAGTTCAGATGAAAATTATTTAAGATTTTAAAAACTGGAAAGGTTGGGAAGAAAAAAATAAAATAAAGGAGTCTACTACGAAAGGTATTTTAATCACCTAAAGTCATGTTTCGCAACATCCAAGACGAAACGTCGTAAATCTTGGTACAAGCCCCAATGGCTATAATTACACAAAGCCCGGCCGAGCCGTGATGGAATTTTTCTTTTCTATATACTACCTCTTTTTATTCTTACTTTTCTGCTTTCTAAACTATTTTATTTTATTTATTTTCATCTTTCTTTTCCCCTTCTAAATCTTAAGCCGGTGCTACCAGAAGATTTAAATTACATCCTGCCAACCTCGTTCATTGATTTACCACGCGGTTCTCAGACAGTATGAATTGTGGCATAAAAATGATATTTTGTGTAGCCCGTCGAAAGCGATTGGCGTGACGAATAAAAAAAAAAACATTGTTTAAGATGAACCGAATATGATTTTTTATGGCATTTTTCCTTGGTGTGATTAATGTGATCATTTGATATATTGCCAAATCATTCTTTTTTCCTCATCTCCCTGTTGTTCACATGGTTTTCCGAAGATTTTTATATCGTCTAATTATTGGTTACAAAAAAATAAATATATCAGAGCTGAGGAAAAGGTATCATACATTATGAATCTCTAACGAAATTTTTCCCGTTGTTCTGATAATAAATTTTCCAACAGGATTAAAACAATAGATTATAAAACAATTGTCTATTAAAACTACCCAGTAGTGTGTTATTACAAAAGAAGAAGAATTTTTTTACTACAAACAAATTATGTTTTAAGATTAATTGAAATATAAATTACTAGAGCTACAAAAAGGATAATATTTAAGATCGAGATTCTGAGCTACGTAAAAGATCTATTTTTAGATTAATCTAAAAATTTTTTAAACCAATTTAAAAAATCAATATATATCTTTTAAAATAATATGCAATATTACAAACAATAAAAATTCGGAAATGAATAACAAAAAATAATAAATATGATTTATTTTGCTTGCTTTAAATGAATAACACAAAAATTATAACATATCCTATTACTAAAATAAAAAAAAATTAAATAATTAACCTATTTTTGAATTTAATGCGTTTTTTTTTTTTTAATTACAATATATTGTGTGAAATATATTAACAATGGTTTCCCAATACCCTTTGGTTAATATGATTCTATTCTAGAAAATAAACCTGGTGTTAAACTGGGAATTAAAATAAAAGATAGTAAATGAAGAACATTAAAATGTCACTGTTATAACGTTTTACATATGTAATCTCGGTTTAAGGAAATAAAAATTCACTCATTGCAAAAGAATCTCGTTTCTTTCTTATCAAGCTTTAAAAGCTCAAGATGTTGTATACGGATGCTAATTTATCTTAAAATAAAGTGGTGACTTCACATTTTACTTAAAAGCATTTCACTAAAGAAACTCTACAAAATACACAACTACATCCAAACTGTTTGAAGTAAAAAAAAAAAAAAAAAAAAAAATAAAAATGGAAGTCATACATTGCAAGAAAATACAAAAATTAAAACTTCTTTTAGAGTTTTGAAATATCCTGATGGAAATGTGTAAGTATATTAAAGTATAATTACATGATATTTATCAATATAAATTTACACATTTGTGCATCTTATAGGACAACAGTTAGTTTTAACATCTAACACTGATATAATTTATTACCATGATAAAGATTATTTAATAATAATCGTTTTTTAAACTGTATTTATAACGTCGTATTGCTGCACTTATCCACAAAAAAAAAAAAAGGGCAAAAATGTGTTCCTGGATGCTCTCTTTTAAAGAAACCTTTTTTTTTTTTTTTTTTTCCTTCCGAATTGGCTTGATATTCGTGGAAGGTGTGTTTGGGATATTGGTGTGATATACGTGGATGAAACCAATGTCGAAACCCACTTGAAAACGGTCACTACCCGTTATTTTAAGTTGTACTTTGGTGAAGTTGGAGACCGAACAAAACTACTCTTAATTAACCAGGAGACAGAACTAACTTGACTTTCCCTCCCACCCACAAATGTTGCAACTGCTAATCATTTTTTATTAATCATAAATCTCATTTTCCACTAATATATTACGAACACGTGGAAGAAGAGGAAGCTATTAGGTGGAATGTAGTTTTTAGGGAGACAACAATATATATGTAATATATATTGGTAACGTCTTTTATAGGTAACTGCCTTATATTCTCAGAAATTCTGACGATAATCTCAGAAAATTTTGACAAACCAGTCCAATTGCCATGACGAGATGCTGACACAAGTTGTCAATAACAACTTTATACTTTCTTTTTACTTTTCAAAATAGGAATATTTCCGTTCTTGAAATGAATGATAACCAACGAATGTCCCTGGCGGGCTTGAACGCCCGAATAGGCGCCCAGTGATGGTGGTTGGACCGAACATAACATAATTTAAAAAGATAGATATTTTTTTTAAATACTTCTAAAAATTTTTATATTTCAATAAAAATCAGCTATCGAGGCATATCCAGAAAATCAAAATACTGCATTGTTAAATTATTATTTAACAAGAAAGAAGAAAAAAAGTTGCTTAGAACTCACGCATTTAAAAAGAGGAGATTGAAAAAGAAAAAGAAAAGAAAATATTAAAGAAGATTAAAAGATACAGCCTCAAGGTCATAAAATTTTTACATTAAGAGAAGAAAGGGGGAAAGACTGCTAGTAAATGTAAAAACAATTACAGGCGATTGTTAAATGATGATGTTAAAACAAGCATAGAAATACTCTTTAATGAAGGGCTAAGCAAATACGGTTCCGGTCCTAAATGATTCCATGTGATGGACTTGTCAATGCAATCACCTGGTTACATATGTCCTCTCGTCCATTGTTCGCTCATTCAGTCTAAGGCCTCCAGCTGCGGCTTATTTGAATAAGTAATAATACAAAAATTAATTTCCCGCCGTTTGCTACATTGTGTGAAGAAGAAGATGCTTAAAAGGACGCTTAATCATCAACTAAGCTGCCATAGAGTCACGAGATGCATTTAAGCGTTTAATGGAAGGGGATGTTTATTAATTACGTTTCGTTGTCATCAGTAGCAGTTCACTGGATTGGATAAAAAAATATTGCACATTATTATTATTATTATTTTTTTTTTTTTTTTTTTTGTATTTTTAACGCTTAGATGATTTTAATTATTTAGGATTCGTTTATCTAATCAAATTACCAAATTAAATTGACTTTCTTTAAAATACTAGTATACTTTTCAATTTAACATTTCTAATTAATTTCGCTCTTTCTTCATTTCAATTTAACTTCTATCACTGTTCAACAATTGTTTTTACTCTACCATTATATTGCATATTCGGTAAATGTTAACACACACAAACACAAAAGTTAATTAACAGCAATAAGGTAACAATTCGCCGTTTATAATTTTTCTACTTTCAAATATCACTTCCTATAATTCTGAAATATCAATGCTGTTGTTATCGTATCCCTTGAAGAGTACAAGAAAATTAAATATCGTGGTGCTCCCAAATAATATCGGCTATTTTGATTGCTAGCTTGGAGTATAAATCCTCTTTCAAAGGATGGTCCAGACTGCAATAGCTGGGCAATCGTAGACATGATAAGGAACAAGCTCGATATCAGGGCAGTTGCTACATTTTTTATATTTTTTAACGTCCTCAGCAGAAATTTTCATATTTTTGTGGCGTTTTATCCTTAATCTTGTGAGAGTAGTAGCTGTTTTCTATCGACATTTGGTATTTAGTTTGAACCTTAGAAGGAATCATAAGTTTAGATTTTGCCAAGGCATTTGCACCTGCAAGGGAAGTAGGAATGGCAGTCTGATTCAGACTGGTATTCTTCAAAAAAAATCTGCAATTTCAAATCCACATGAGCAGGGTCCATAATATCAATGTTAAAAGATAAATAACGTTAAAGTCTAGATAACATTTATCGTCTATATCTTGCACTTTTTCTTTGTCTACGAACATGCGCGCTAAAATGAGCGGTTACGGCCTTTGTATTTGGTTTTAATTATGCTTATTATTTTGTTCTTTAAAAATATTTCTATGTAATTTTTAATTATTATTTATTTATAGTTCAAAATAAGTAATTTTTTTTAAATTTCAATTCAAAATTTTATTCTCGAAGAAAAGATCATGGAAAGAAAATAATATATAATTGAAAGAAATTTCAATTGTCATTCATGCAAGTATAATGATACGCACAGTCATAAGAATGCTATAATTTTTAGAAATGTATTTTTGGTTGCATAAATGGATAAATAAATCAAAAGTAGGAAATAAGTGTTTAAAAAATGCTTTATCATCAAGACATTAGTTTGCAAACACATTACAGCATAAAATTAAAATTTCTTTTCTGGAAATAAATCGGATTTAAAATAATAATTAAATGGTAATAAAATGTAGTAATCTATATTAGCAGGATGTATATCACAAAATGTCTAAATAAATAAAGAACATAAATTCAGAAATGATTTTAAAAGTAGTAATAAGATTCAGCTGTAAAAAACATAAATGTACATTCAATAAAAGATGAAATATAGCTAAAAACAAGAAAGATAATTTTCATATATATAAATAAATTTTTTAAATGATTTATTTCTATTATAAACATATATACAGAAAGTTTAATGTTATATATTTAAGATCAAGTGTAAACAATATTGTTATTCAAAATATATTTGTTTTTAAATGTCTAACAATGCAGTTTTGGAAACGTGCTAATTCATTTTAGAAAATACTCAGTAAAAAAAAAAGTGTAAAAACCGGACTGACTTATAGTTGTTATTGTATGTCTATGTTCTTCTATTTTTTTTAAACAGAAGATTTTTTTTTTTATTTTTGTAATTATATTTCTTCTTTTATCTTTTTTTTTTTTTAGCAAAATAGAAGAAATAATGCATAATAAATAATTAATTTTGTATTCTACAATGAAAGTTTGGTGCGGGTGGTGCTTTCTGCTTGACAAAACCGCACAATAAATCTGCATGCTGGAATGTTTTTCGAAGTGGAGGGAACGAATTCTAAATGCTACTCTTGAGGCATTCATTCAAAATTGCGGTTAAAAATAAAGGGCCTGGATACAACATGGGTAACTTTCAATTTGTTACCTTTTTTTACCATTTTAGTAGCGATGGACGTCAGTTCAAAGTATCCAGTATTTGAAAATAATAAATAAAATAATTAAATTCTTCAGAAAAGTTTATTTTGTTTCTAACGGTCAAAATGAGGTTGAAAATTAAACAAGAATTTTTAAAGTTATTAACAAAATCTTTATTTAATATAAATAAATAAAAACAAAAGAAAGACCAAAAACTTTTTAAAATACAAATTTCAATCATTAAAAAATGAATGTGGTCTTACTTTTCACAGCGGAAAATTATGCTATTGTTGATATTATTTATTTATGCCATTGTTGCTTCATTTAAAACCGTTTTTAAGCGATAAGGGCAATTGAGATATATATTTCTTGCTGTTGTCATTTGAAAAACTTGACACAAAAAAAAAAATTAATTTTAAATTAAAAAAAAAAGTTTATTACTTTATTTTATGTCTTTGTTATTTCGTTTTTAAGTTGGACCTAGGAAATAAAGACAAAGAAAACCAGTAAATTTTTATATAGCCAGTAAACTTTAAAAAAACTATTGCAAAAACGTTTGTCTATTTCTAAGTAAGTACCATATCATTTATAGCAATATCGAATAGGAATATTTTCATGTTAAACGAACAAGTAAAATACATTGTTATAGCTCTCTAATTTAACAGTGATGCACTTTAGGCGTTCAATGATTTCAAATTTGCCAACATATAAAAAAGTTAATGATAATGCAGCAACCAAAGGAATAGCAGGATCTAATGTTATTTAAATTTTCGTTAAATTAAATCTATCTAAGCGTTAAATTAAATCAATCAATTGAATGAATCCAAAATAGGGTATAAAAATAAACTATATACTTTTTAAACAAAATTACAAATAAAGAGTTATACCCATTTTCTGTGCATTTATTTTTGCCTATGAACATTAAAATCAAAAACTTTAAAATTCCTAAATGTGGTTTATTATTATTTTTGTTATTAAAGAATTAATGATCCTAGTAAAAATATTTAAAAATATCATAAAATTTATTTAAAAAATATTTTTTTAAATTTTTAATTATTTTTGTCATATACACTGATAGAACTATTCGAGCGAAAAAAAGAAAACGATTAACAAATTAGAACAAGCAAAAAAAATTAATAACTATCTTACTTTCTAATTAACAAGGAACTTCCTCCAGGTAATTTGGATTAAAAGAAAAAAATTTGATGCCAATTCACGTATGTTTAAGAAATGTTAAACTATCTTCTTTGAACTCGATTACATACATTAATTTGAAATTTATTCAAACGATATATCATTTACAAAGAAGTCAGCGATTTGAAAAGCGCAAGAAATCTATATATATTAATGAGCTCTTTATTAATGAGCGCTGACCATAAGAAGTAATGTTTTGCATATTAGGTAAGCAGCACAATTCAGACGTGTCATTCCGAGTTTTAACAGCAACAACAACAAGCTAATAATATTCAGTTAATGGAGTCTCATTAGAAAAGAAAGGAGAAAAAAAAGAAGAAAGAAAAAACGTCCTCAAGTTATTAAAGAAATTACAAAAAGAAAAAAGCGTTTTATTACGTCTAAACTTGGTTTACAAGTGTAATTTAAGCCGCAGAAAATGAACAATTAATATAATCAGGAATAGAAAAAAAAAACAAGTTTTGATTTTTTTTTTTCATGGTTATTAAATTACTAACATGGAGTTTTAGAATAATATTTCATTTTTATTCCAGTTTTTGCGAATACTTCTTCTAATGAGGCCAATGAATCTGTAATTTGTTACAATTTATTAAAGAGTTAAGTAAACAGGAAATCGGCTTGTTTTATTAATTATTTTAATAGTTAAATAATCAAAGAGAAAAGATAAATACACTATTGTGTAATATATTAGTAATCATACTTTCATTGCTTTTATTTTTATGCAATCAAAATAAAAACATACTTTTTACTGAAATTAAAACAATTTTTAAAATTATTTATAAATAAGCATTTCAAAGTAATACGTATAATAAATTTAAATTTTAAATAAATAAATCTAATTATTTATCTTTGATTTTGTTTAAAAAAAATTCTTAAATTATAAATACAGCGATGCCAAATTTTACTCATAATGAATTTCATATATTAATGCGTCTAAAAATTTCATATTTTTATTAAAATATTTACTTATGTAAAACAAATGGATTTTTAAATAATTGTTCAATCGATCGATTAAATGTAAAGATATAATGACCTGACTTAAATTTTTATTTTACAAATGAAAAAAAATTTTTAATGATTTCGAATATGTATTTTAACTTGGTAACTTTGTTTTAATTATTTTATATCAAATAAATATTTGATCGAAATTCGAACATGATTTTAAGGTAACTACATCTGAAGTAAGTAAGATAATACTTTTCCCTCAAATTTGTAGAAGTTTTTCTTATAAGAATCATATGCTATGTTTTGGGATCACTATATTATATATATATATATGTATATATTATAGAACATTAATATATAATAAATGAAATAGTTACATTTCGTTACTTAACATCTCTGATTACACAAAGAACTTTTGGATATTTTCAAGTCATTTCACTGGTAGACATTTATGACAGTTACCCTGATTGGACGTTATATTAAAATTAAATTTTTAACACTGGCAACTGGCATACCGATTACGGAGTACTAACAGGGATAAACCCCTTAACCTCCTCATCTTAATTCATATATTTTAATCACAATTAATTATTGATTTGCTTAATAATAAAAATAATGTTTCTAAAAATTTAAAAATGGTACTCTGAAAATTAAAAATACTTAAAATAAAATAAAAGTAAGTTAAAAAATTCGGTACAATCAGGGACCAGTTGTATATTCCATAAATAATTGTATTTCATGTTGATTTTCACAAAATCACACTGATAAAAAGGACCTTCGAGTACCTTCGTAGAATAGAGGAGATGAAAAATTTTGAAATTCGCTATGATATTAAAAATATTTTTGGAATTAATGAGATAAAACTTACGAATTTGTGAATATAAAATTATCGTTTTTTCTTTAATTATTTTATAAAAATATTATTTTAATGATTAAAAAATAATTAATAGTTTTTATTTTTATTCAAAAACAATTTATAGACTTTAAGAAAAAGGTTTCTAAATTAAGTTGTTTTTTTTTAAATATATCTTTCTATCTTTATCTAAAATATATCTTAAATATTTTTTATGATAACTGAGCAATAATTCATAATATTATACTCATCCTATTTAATTATTTATAACTTTTTAATAATTTTTCGTTATATGCAAATATTTCGAAGAAATATAGCTTGTCGTATCATAAACAAATATATTTAAAAAAATTAACAACGCTCTATTATATTACCAGACTTAAACTATTTCAAATGAGGTAAAATTAAATAAACCATAAAAATCATGCTTGGTTAAGTAGCTATAGAAATTCTTGGGAAACAGTAGAATGATAACTACCCACATACAACTTAAGCCGGTAAGGAGACGTCGGTGTCACATACAGGTGTGGCGTTGACATAGCATTAGTAGTTTTTACAATTCATAATCGGATTAAACAACAAAGCCTACAATCATCAAGCAAAAACTCTCAAAAGAAAAAAAAAAAACATGGGTTTAACTCGAATTTAAATGAGTTAAAATTTCCTTTTCATCTGTCTTTAATCATCAATTGAAGCTGCTCCTATGTATTTCAAACTACTGAATTATATTGAAGCAGTTTTTTTGTGTAGGGCAGGATTCGATCAGAAAGAATTCTTCAAATATGATTCCAGAAATTATTTTCAATACCAAGTCTTCGCCACGGCTACTAATTCTAATTTCTCCCCCTGAGGTTCATATTAAAAGTTTTTATGCATTTCTTTTTACCTCTTAATGAGTTTTCATTCTATCAGTTTCTCTTAAATTGTTGGGTTTTTTTTTTTTTTTTTTTCAATTCCTTCTATTAGCTTACTTCAATTCCTTCTATTAGCTTACTTCAATTCCTTCTATTAGCTTACTTTCTATTAGCCCATATATTTTTATGTTACTTGTTTATACGATGCTATCTTTTAAATAACTTTCAGCGATCCAATTCTGAGATGGAAACTCCTTACAGTAATCTGATGCTACTACTTTCAAATCTACTGAGTACACAAATAAATGCACGCTGTTTGTAAATTTATTTATATTATAAATTGCTTTGAAATGTAATAATAGGTAAAATTAATGTAAAAATAGGATCATTCTAAAGAAAAATTTGTGAAATAGATATAGATAATCTATATGAAAATATATCATCTATTGAAAAATATAGAGATCATTCCTGATCCATTTTCAGAGGAAAAAAATTATAAAAAAATTTTTCTTTTGAACATTATACAAATTCATTTGGTACAAACAAACAGCTTTTATATGCTTATTTTACACAACTTCGTAACTTATTTGTCACTCTTTAACTTACATGTATCAGGAATGCATCAGTCATTTGATAAGTCTGGAATTGTAAAATGTTTACGTATGTGTACATCATGTTAACATTTGATTAATACTATTTCTGCATTAATAAGCATTAATTATGACTGTAACAACTTTTGCTCTTTCTTCAGAAAAAATACCAAGATGTAAAAATATTCTAATGATGAAATATCGAAACCCATGTTAAAATATTAAAAAATGATTTTTGGGGACTATTAGTACCGCCAATTGCCAGATTCTAAACCTTATACTTTACACCGAAGCGTTTCATTAAATGAGCACATCAAATTAAAAGCTTTATCATAAGAAGTTAGTTATGCCTACATTGTATAAAGCCCCTATTGTCTGTATTCAAATTACTGTATTTTTAAAATTTCATGCAAGTCACATATGTAAATAAATTTAATTGATTAATAAATAAAATAAATTAATAGATTTTCGATATTTTATTAATTATGGCATTCGTAGTATTGACTAAAATATATCAGCATATTTTTATTATGAAAGCCATTAGAAAAAAAAAATTAATGTTATTTATTGCCAGTTATTCAATTCACTATTGAACGTGAATTAAATCAAATATTCTCTGGTTTTCTTCAAATTTTATCTTTCAATTACGACTACATTTTGATCCTTCACATACATAAAGAAAGTTCCATGAAAAATTATTTACATCTCTATTTTTGCAATTTTTATAAATATTTTTCATCTCAAATTACCTCTATTGGAAATATTAATAGATTTTTGAAATAGCAAAAAGAAAAATGGAAAGATTATCAGTCAGTTACAATATTGCAAACAAATTAAATGGAATAAAATAACAAAAAAAGAAAAAATCTGGATACTCACCGTCCATCTGAAAGTGAAGGGTAACTAAGCACAACATGATGATGAGGGTTGGTATGCATAGAAATGAATTCCATCTAACAACGGAGGTGGACAATTCTCAAAAAGCGGCGGGATCTCCTGTATCCGCTCACTCACTTCTGTCTGATACTCTGCAAGGCACAGCCTGAAAAATTCACATTGCCCGACACAGTGCCGATTCTTGTCCAAGGAATGTTGGGTAAGGAACAACAACTGCCATTACTAAGCTCGCCCCTAGTGTTTTGCGGCTCCTAGGTGGACCCTAGTTCAAAAGACGGTGGCAGACACCCACGTGTTGACGCAGACAGAAACAACACAAGCTACGGCCCTGCTAAAAGCAGAGTCATCTAACTTGGCAGATCCATATGGATAATTGACTATTCCTAAATGTCATGTCCAGGTGGTAGAGGGACTTTAAGTCCTCACCCAGAGATGCTTTTGCTCATCGTGAATGCCACATTCTTAGATGATTAATCCACTAAAGGCAACAATAAAATAAAATGTATGAGGTTAGATACGGGATGAATAATCCTTTCCTTTCGGCCGAAGCACGCTGGAGAGAACTACAAACAACAAACACTTGAACAACAAATGCACGTTTTACTTGTTAAAATTCCTCAAACTCGCCAGACCACTCCATGTGGTCGCGGATGATGCTGCTGTTGTTGTTTCCCTTTTCTTACCACCACAAAGATTTGGATGAGAATTCCGTGAATTGACTTTTCTTCTTATAAACTTGAAACTCCCTGCAGGACAGCCCCGAAGGACACCATCTAAACCAGAAAAACAGAACCTAGTGAGAATTGTAAGTCGCCACCCTCGAACGTGGGTAATTCCCCGAACTAGAAGCTGGCGTGGATGGCAAAACCTCTCTCTACTTCTGACGCCGGCTTCCTTTCGAAACCCATGGACGTGAGCTGCTCAGACTTTTTCCCCCGACTCCCTCAGCCTCCGCAGCTACAGGCAAGGACGCAGACTGGCGGAGAGGAAAAGAAAAACGCGCCTGCGCGCTGCGCTAGATCATGGACGCTCAATCATTTGGCCCACAGCAGGGAGACTCGCCGAGGGCAAATCACCCGGGGCCAACGGAGAAGAAGGTAGCGCCCGGCAGTTTAACCGGTAAGGGACGCAACTAAAAAGATGTTGCTTATTCTTATTCCTTCTTACTTTTCTCAAGGCCATATTTTTGGGGAGTAGTATCTTTTTTCTTGTGAAAGTGAATGAATTGACCTAGTTTAATCTGGGCTTATTATTATAATTTTTTTTTCTATTTTCATCGTCTCCTTTCTGTAAGTTGCTGGGGTACCTATCTCCCTTGTGTAAACACTATGTTGTTTTGGATCTAATTTGCTTCTTAGAGACTGTATTTGGAAGAAAATAAGCCAGTTGAAAAAATAGCAAAAACATCAAATTCTGAATATTCAACCAGCAAATATGTAATCCTGTTTGTTGTCTCAACATCAATAAATACCACAATATAGTTTGTTTTGCTGGTTTAGTTGGAAAAATAAGTGAGGATTTAAAAATTCAAGATAATGTATTTCTTGGATATTATATTTAACACTTTCATGTAATTCATTTCATGAAAGCACTCAAGCATTGACATTAAGTAAAAAGAAGAAGAAGCGTAAGAATAAGATCTATATCAGTTCTAATAATATACATTTCGAATTAGTTCACACATATAACAGTATTTTACAAGTATATGGTAAAAGTAACATGTAACACATTTTCAAAAGCATAAACATTATAATATTTTAAAGGTAAATAAATATTTATATATATATATATATATATATATATATATATATATATGTATTATTATGTGTGTAAATATAATAAATAAAAAAACAAAATTTGAATAAAATATGAATAAATGATTTAACAGTTCCAGCTTGCGCATTGTCCTAAAAAGTTAGAATTATTTAATTAAAAACTAAGAAATGTCCAGCAACGTTTTGTGGCAAAAGGGTTTCCTTATAAGAAATACAAAAACATACAGCGCAATTGCTAAAATTATTTACCTTATGCCATAGTTAATACCTAAAAATATTATTAATAATGAATATTTAGATAATAATCGGTCCTTTGAATTGTGTTTTTAAATAGCGAAAACGCTGCTGTCACTGCTTTCTAAAAACAAGGCAGTGATTCGGGTGAGGATCATGCATTTCTACCAGGAATGGCAACTGGTACCACAGAAATGTACAAGAAATAACAAAGAAAAAACACAAATTGGTAAAATTAATAATTACAATAAAAGTTGAAAAAATAAATAGAACGAACTTCACAAATTTCGACGTTAATTTTAAAATACTTTTAAAATTATTATAAAAATATGTTTATAAAATTCATATAAAATCTCTTATTTATTCACCATTGAAAACAAAACACTATTAATAATCTTGTAAAATTTTGATTCATTTTGTGTGTCTCCATGTGTTTCATTTGCATAAAATTTGATCTATTTCTGTAAAAATTCTGCGTTTCATTTACAAAATTTTGATTCATTTTTGTAAAAGTTCTGCGCTTCATTTACAAAATTTTATAATATAATAAAAAAAAAAATAGAATGATTTTAAATTAAGGGAAATGAAACCACTGGTACGAAAAACAGAAATTTTAAGTTATATCAATTAAAGTTTCGAGGTTAAAAAGTTACAAGGCAAAATTTGATAAAATTATTTCAAGAAAAATAAATGTGCAAACGAAGATATACGCTGAAAAAGAATTTATACTTTATTCATTAGTATTTTGTAGGAATAAAAATAACCAGGTTAAATAATAAGAAATTAATATTTAATTAATTATGCCGGGTAGTATAGAAAAAAGATAATACATTGTCTCTTGATAAATTTAAAAATTCATTTCATAAACAGGGAAAAGAGAACAATGAAATGCAATTAATAATAAAATTGATTTCATAAAATGATTGGTGCAGAAATTTTGAAGGATTTTTTGTTAATGGTATGATGTAAACAATTTACAAAAGAAAATAAATGACGCTTTAAACACAACATTACCATTTTTTATGAATAAACTAAATGTAAATTGGTAAATTTCTATCACCAAAATGAATTATGTAAATATATGTCAGATTTTCTTCAGTCTTCCATGAAATTTCTCACCAATTAAATTTTTAAAAATGTTTAGAATTTTAAATGTTATTATTATCTGTATTGTAATAAATAAAGCAGAAAGAAAATAATATCGGTTATCCTTGTATCTTTGCATTATTTTAAAAAATGTGTTGCAATACTTTAAAAAGTGAAGCCAAGTCTTACCCCTCTCCGTCTAAAAACTTCCAGCTTGAAATGCGATCCAACATGAAATCTGCAAAACACCTTTACAACTTTTGAATTTCTTTTATAACGATTTTGCCTTTTATGCATATAAGCTGCCCTCATATCGATAATCAGGGATGCGCTGGTATGATTTTGGGTAGATCAGGCCGGAACGTGCCAGTGGCCAGCATGTATAGACATGCAATATGGCCACATTTAAAAGTCCTTTACGGAAGCAATTGTCCCTCATCAAATTCCATCAGTATGCTATATTCTGAAAACAAACATAAGTGGAACATGAAATCAAAAATAAATAATAATAAAAAATAAAATGGAAGAAGGAATCCAGGAAAGCGCCAAGCGCTTTTACAACTTAGTATTGAAATTTCCTTGAATTACTACTTTCGTTAATTATTTGATCATGAGCTGTACTCTTTATTCACTTTATTTATTTTTGTTATCGAGATTCTATTTATCCACTTATTTTCTTACTTCTTTTCCAGCCATTAAAACATGTATTTTTGCATTTCATTGTGGCCACATTGTATCACTTTTTTTATAAATATTTTCTTTAATAGTAGAAATAAAATCTTAAACCTATATTTAAAAATGGAAC
>BPLR01011625.1:0-47852 GCA_021605095.1 Caerostris extrusa | reverse complement strand
TAGTGAACTAGTCAATCTGCTTTATTTTCCTATTCGAATTCATAATAAAAATAGTTTCATTAAGTAAAATAATATTAATTTTCTCATGTGGTTATGATCAACAATAAATAAAAGATGCATGAAATGCTATATTTTATGAAAAATTAGAAACGTTACGTTTGGATATTAAAAGGGATACATTTTATTTTACACAGATAGACAATGAATTACCTTAAATAATTAAAAAAACAAAATTTATTAAATAATTGAAAATATTTTAATCTCTATTACTGATTTAGGTCATTTTAAACAAAAAGTGGAAAACGGTTTGATGCTAATGGGTTAATTTACATATATGACATTGAATTGTTTTCAATATTGTATTACAAGTCGTTATAAAAACAAAACAAAACAACTCTCAAAGCAAACAAAATGGTTTTCATATTGTCCTTTGTTTAGTTAGTTCTGCTCTGACACAATTGTGATGATCAAAGCATTTTAGTATTTATAGGACTATTACATTCGCGTCTGACCTTTACTATAGAGAATTTCCTACAATAAAGAACTATCATCAGCATATGTCTTTCTGGGGAAAAGTCCATTCTTCCAGAATAAATAACCACCTACTCTTCCATTGTGATCCATTTGTCTCATGTGTTTTTGTTATCGTGGACAAAACTTTTGTGTGTCGGAGTTTCGTCTTGTGTGGTCAGCTCCTCTTTACTTCCCGCCATCTATCCTTCTTGAACAAGGATAACGGTACGTATTTTTAGGCACGTGTATTTTTCCACGTGATACGGAATAAAAATATATTAAGTTCTCAACTCAATAAATGTACTATTTATTCGATAAAAACATTTGAATCATTTATACTAGCTCTTTTATTTTCTTAGAAAGAATAAAGATCTTTGAACCAACAGATATAAATACAGCGGAAAGTGATGTTTAAAGTTAACCTGTATGTTTTTCTATTCGTGTATGACGTCAAAGAATCTTTACAACTTTGACGTCAATATTTATATGGGGTTTTTTATCGCTTTTATGTAGTTAGATGGATGTAGATTTGTAGATGTATGTAGGATTATGTTGATATAGATTATTTATATTGTTTTGGATGGGTAATATTTTGCTTTCTGCCTGACACATGTAGCAAATATTATGAGCAAAGAAAGAAAAAACATTGAATTGGGCATTTTCTTTTAAAATTTAATTAAATAAAAGTAAATCAAAACATTTATTCGATAAAATATTTTTTGAATCATTTATACTAACTCTTTTATTTTCTAGAAGGAAAAAAAGGTCTTTTGAACTTTAGGTATTCCAAGATATAAATACAGAGAAAAAATGATGTTTAAAGTTAACCTGTATGTTTTTCTAACTGTGTATGTCGTCAAAGAATCTTTGCAAGTTTGACGTCAATATTTATATCGTGTTTTTCAACAGTTGGATGGAAACACGTTTTATTTTTGGATGGGTAATATTTTGTTTTATGCCTGGCAGAATATAGTAAATATTATGAGCAAAGAAGGAAAACATTAATTGAACATTTTCTTATTATTTTATTAAATAAAAGTTTATCACATAATGTTGACAGGAAGTAAATTTATACCAATCTATTCAAAATAATACTTTTTTAGTTTCAAAACAAGTATTTAATGATATTGTGCAGCGTATTTAAACTTTTTTTAAAATATTTTCCTTATTAATAGTTTTTCTATTCCGAAAATTATGAAAGTTATCTAAATCTATCTATTTTTTATTGATACTGCAAATTTTTTAAGGGCAATGAAAGTTATACATATAAACTTTAGAAAGAAGAAACTTTTATCTTTTAAAGTTTTTTGGAATTTTCACCTGGCAGTTTGAATTTTCGTTTTTAGCATTTAGTCAATGTACCTTTTAAGTTGCTGTCAGAATTATGACTGCCTATAATATGTAGGTAAATGAAAATTATCTTTCAGAATAGAAAATTTTGGGAAGAAATAACATTGAATTAAACCTTTTACTTACAATTTTATTAAATAAAAGTAAATCGCATAAAGTTGTCAGGAAGTAAATTTATACCAGTTATTCAATATTACTTTAGTTTAAAAAACACAATATTTAACGGTATTGTACACTGTATGTAGACTTTTTTTATATTTTCTTCACGAATAGCTTTTTTCTATTCACAAAACTATGAAAACCAGTTTCTTATTGATATTACAAATTTCTTAAAGGTTGAGCAATGAAAGCTATATTTCTAAATTTCAGAAAAGGAAAGAACCTTTTCATCTTTTTTAAGTTCTTTGAATTTTTACCTGCTTGTTTGAATTTTCGTTTTTAGCATACAGTCAATGTATCTTTTAAGTTTCTGTCAGAATTGTGATTGCCTATAATATGCAGGTGAATGGAAATTGTCTTCTATAAGAGAAAAATTTGGGTAGAAATAATAGCTTCTACGGAAGACTTTCAAATGTAATACATTTGTAAGAAAAATGAAATTTACTTAAAATATGAAATTTAAAAAAAAAATTAAATCGTTAATTTTTCGAAATTTAAATTTAAAAATGACATTTGAATATATCAGTAATGAAGTAACACCAGTTTAGAAATATTGCCAAACAAAGTTAAAAATAATTAAAAGATTTCACTATAATTAATCAATAAAGATTTCAGGAACTTAAAGAATAAAATGGGATAAAACCCCATCAATGTTTTAATAAAGGGACCTGAACGGCCGAGTGGCTAGCGCTCAGATGACTCGGTACCACAGATTTCGGGTTCGAATCCCGGCGGTGCCACGGATGTTTGTAGTGGTTCGAATCCACTTTTTAAACCGTAGGTCCCGGTCCTAATAAGAGCATTGCTCGGGGGCATTGTTACTTCGCGTAAGTGGCTTATCTTTCAAGTTACACGCTCTCCTGGGTAATGCAAAAGGAGTAACGTCAGTGTAGCGCTTGCCTTAGGCATCCACGACCAAGCTGTCTAAGTGTTTGCCAGCTGCATTAGGAAAAAATGCTTTAATAAATCATCGCTTAATAAAAACTACTTTAAGTCTGGACACGAGATTTAGCAACATGCTTTATCATGGTAAAAGCTGTGATGTCTACGTCATTCAGACCTTTAAAGGGTTAATAAATAAATAAACAAATTTTTACTAATTAGAAAATGATTTGTATATTGCTTACCTTCAAACACAGGATCGCTGATTGATTCATTAATAATACTCATGCGTTCATTTTCTGTTATGTTGAATTTAAAAATAGAAGAGTTCATGGAAAAAGTTCTTTGACGAGTCTTGACCCATCGTAGATTCTATCCACCACAAAGGTCTTTAATTGATAACAAGAAACTTCAAGCACTAATTTTGTAATCAGAAACTAAAATCAAGTTCTCATACTTAAAGAAGTAAAGATTCGAAGAGACTCGTTCCTGCTGATTTGGCATACCTGTAATCAAAAATAAATAATTAATATCATTAACAGTAATCTTATTAACAAATTTATTTTATAATAACAATTTGAGAACTAGAAAAAAAAATTATTTATGAAAATTTGATTGTTATAGAAGTATTTCATCAATTTATTAATATAAAATTCTTATTGAATAGGTTTTTGTTACAAATTTCGCATGCTGGTTTCTGAAACTTTTTTTAATAGTCCCTGTATTTCATTTTTTGAAAATTATAAATGATTAATTGAAATTATTAACTCAATGATTTCAATTAATCAAATTAATTAAATCAATTATAATTAATAATCAATTATAATTAATCAATCAATTTAATCAAATTAAATCAATTTAATTATCTTCAATTAATTAATTTCATTCACTGAAATTAATTAATTGAAGATAATTATTGAATGAAATAATTAAAAACAAAAAATTATCTAAATAAAATTAAATGAATTAAAAAAAATTAAATTAAAATCAGATTGATAATTAATCATTTAATTAATTCATTTAATTAAAATGAATTAAATTAAAAATTAAATGAATTAATTGAAGATGATTATTAAATGCAATAATTAAAAAATTAAACAACTAATATTAAAATGAATTTTAATTTTTAATAAAATAAAATTAAAAACAACTAGATAATTAAAATTACTTAAATAAATTAATTTAATTAAAAATGAAATGAATTTGAAATCCTTTTCTAGTATTTTAATGCAATTAAACTAGCCACTATTTCTCTTTTTCAACATTACTTGGATGTTTTGCCCCGTAGTTGCTTTTTAATAAAAAATAAAAAATAAATAATAAATAATTAATAATAATAAATAATTGTTAATAAAAAAAAAAAATAATTGTTTAATTGTTTAATTCTCATCATAGAACATTATCTGATCATCCGGGAAGTGGACATAATTATGAGAATTCTTATTAAATATATGTGATTTTTTTAAGAAATAAATTTTAAGATAATTATTAAGTACAATATTCATTGTACAAACTTTAGTGTTTGGGGTTAAAGTGATTGCACTAAACTATAGAAACACAATTCAGCTAACTTAATACAATCTCAGAACTGAAAAATTGAAGCGCTAGAGGACGATACTTTGTTTGCTGTAAGGGCGATACTTTGATTCTGAAACTGATAAAAAAATTTAGTGCTTAATAGTGACGCAATTAATTTTAGTAATAATTAGTAGTTGACGAACTATTCCAGCAGCAGCATTTATGTAAGGCTCTTCGTACATTTTCGAAAAAGCAACAGCTATGCTCTATATTCTAACAATAGATAGAGAAATCCTAGCAACAACATCTGGGTATGGGAATTGGCAGGACCAAAGTAAATGGGGATGACCTCGGTTGAGAGAATTGAAGACATTTGATTAGCCTGATTCCATGCAATGAGACATTCTCGGCCAATCCATGGATGAATTTTATTGGAGATTTTACATACATCCATATTGTAATGGACTAAAGTGATAGGTAATGGGCACATTTGTAATGGGCCATAATATGCACGAAGCGCTGAGCGCGATACTTTGCCTGTGTCAAGAACTGAAACTGATACCGAGAATACTGAAACTGATAAAAAAAATTGGTGCTCAACGGGGCAGCAATTGAATTCAGCAATACTTAACAGTTGATGAACGATTCCAGCAACACTTAAAGGACTATCGTGCATTTCCAACAACACCAGAGATGCTCTGTATTATAATAACAGATAGGAAATCCTGGGTACAGGATCTGCACCAGAATTGACTGGACCAGAGTAAATGAGGCTCTTCAATGATTAGGGGTGGGGGAAATCGAGACATTTGATAAGCGTGATGCCATGCAGTGAGACAACCACGGTCAATCAATGGATGAATAGTATTGTAGATGTTACGTATATCCACATTGTAATGGGATGGATCTCTGATGTGCATAACAACATACATTATCTGATGCTATTAGGAAAAGATGTTTGGCAGTTCTGACAACTCCTCTTGCAAAAATACATATGAATTTCAAACCAGTCTACTTAGCAGATGATACCGACAAATCAAATACTCGCGAAAGATTCCAGTAGCTCTTTATTACTACACCGAAAGCACCTATAATTCTTCAATGAGCATATTTATAGGGTGATTTGTTATTGTCTAATTCTGGTAACTCCTCTTGAAAATGCATACCAAATCTCAAAACCTTATCACATGATACCACAAATCAACTAATCACAAAGGAATTCTAATAGCACTTTATTTCTTCACCGGGAAGCACATATAGTTCTTCAATGAGCATACTTATAGGGAGATTTGTTATTGTCTAATTCTGATAACTTCTCTTGAAAAAAATACATATGAATCTCAAACCAGTCGACTTATCACATGATACCGACAAATCAAATACTCGCGAACGATTCCAGTATCACTTTATTGCTTCACCGGAAAATACCTATAGTTCTTCAATGAGCATATTTTCAGGATGATTTGTTATTTTCTGAATTCTGATAACTCCTCTTGAAAAATACATAGTAATCAGCAATTACATGTATATAAATCAATCCGAGTTATCACATGATACCGACAAATCAAATAGACTTGAACGATTCCAGAAGCTACTTTATTGATTTATTGAAATCACCTATAGTTTTCACTGGGCATATTTATAGGGTGATTTATTATTATCTAGTTGTGCTCAGACTCTAAAGTTATGAATTTGAAAGCATCCTATAGTATCAACATTTTCGATATCACATAGACTTATGCAGTAATATAAAGTTTCAAGAGATAAAAGATTTTCTACATTTTTTTATTTATTTCATAAAAAGTATCATCAGTGCTTTTTTTCTTTTTTTCAATGACGAAATTTTAAAAGTATTTTGCAGATTATACATTTGCTGAAATGCAATTTTTTAAACTGTTTTTGCTTTATGTGCTTGATCAAGAGATATATTTCAAGATCCTGAAAGCGGGTAATAAAAGACTCGAAAGGATCACGCTATTGGTTTGAAAATTAATAACCAAAATTTGTAGATAAAAAACAACAATTATTAAGGTGGGTATTAATGAATATTTCGAAAAATTGAATAAACTTCATCTTCTTTACTTTCAGCAACAGCAACATTATGAGTCAAGGCTGTCTGCCTCTAGAAGATTTCGAGACAAAGATGAAATAAACTTCAATTCAGTTAATTAAATTTGTGGTAAATATGTTTACGACATGCTATAGTACACCTGTCAACTATGAGAATTTTTATAACAAAAAGTTTTCAAATTTTAATATGCATAAAACCAGTTGAGAAATTTGACTGTATAATCAAAATTGAATGACATTAGCAAAAAAAATTATAGGAAAATAATTTATAAATTGTGACGAGACATTTATCAAAAACAGTGAAAAACAATTTTTTTCTAGTAACATTTGTAAAATTTAGTATGAATACAGTTTATTAATTTTGGAAAATATTCAGATTACCACATGTTTATAAACTGAGATTTTCTATTTAAATTTGCTATTAAAATATATGTTTTTTTGGTGAAAGTAATGAGCCAATAGCTTTTTCCATACGAGTTTTATCTTTACAGAAAGATACATCAAACATATTTAACATGATACGTATAATAATAATAGACATACTGAATGAAGTAATCCATAATAAAGCAGAAAATATGCCTGTCAGTGATTATGTAACCATAAATATTTTATCGCCTAAAGTACATGAAAAATCGTCCCTGCATAAGAATTTGTTGACAACATTATGGTGGAAATCCACTATTCATAAAGATGAATTAATAAACAGCTATTGCAGAACAAGACATAAGAAATCTAAACGTTATTGGTTAGATAAGTTAACATAAAATTCCCAAATTGTACAGTATTTTTTACATGTTCATCTTAAATTAGAAAAAAAAACTATTATATTTTCAGTGTTTCTCGAAAGAAATCTGAAATTTCAGAGTAAATTTATTTTTTTAAATTTTATTATTTCATTATTTTCTTATATAACATTTGAATTTTACTTCCATGTAAATAATGATTGTAACATCTCAGCCTATACTATATCTATAACGGCTTCAAGAAGTGGTCCACATTCAGGTTAGTGAACACTTTTATTTTTTTATTTACAAGCATAATATATATATATATATATATATTTTGATTCCCAAGTGCAGTTCGGTCGGAGATTAGTCTATGACGAATCTAATACAATCTGCCTGCTGCAAACCTTAATTATCACACGCCGCAGAACACTCTTTCCCATTCTTCAAAAATCTCTCTTTAAAAAAATCTTTCAAGAGAGGGGGCAGTCAGCTCCCCCTTACTTCTTCATAGAGTGGACACTTCCTCAGCCCATGGTCTATCACCATTCACAACAGCAACTTATGACTTAGCCCGTTTAATATCTTTAATTATTTTGACCTGTGAAGGTCAGAATAGACAATCACTAATTTCATGATGTTTCCTTATCCATGAGAGATTGATTATCTGCTGTCACATTTGAGTGACAGGTTGTTCTCATTAGTACAAGACACTAATTTCAAATAGTATAAATATCCACGATACTGCTTATCTACAGTCAGATTTGAGTGATGGGTTTGTTTTTATGTACTTGGTTTAAGAATAAGCATTCCTTTCCCTGGGAATAGAAATGCTATATCTCTTCTCATGTGAAAATGGTACATTATATATTTGATTTTTTTTTTTATAAGAATTTAAGTTATTAAACATTTGTTTAAAAATCTATTTTAAATAAAGAATTTCGAAACTATACTTCTTTTAAATGAAATTATTTTTGATTTAGATATAATATTTGAGTCGTTGAAAATGGCATTCAATTGCTAAATTATAATTATCTAGTTAATTTATGTAAATAATTCATAATTTTAATAACTAATTAAATTATCTGATTTTTTTTTGTTGCTTTCAATAGAAATAAATACAGTTTAAACGATTTTCTTATTATAATAAATTTATTCAAAACTTTATCGTTAGCAATAGAGTTCATCAACAAAGATAATTACAAAAATACATCTTATCCAAATAACAATTAGTGTAATTTTTTTTTAAATGTAATTATTTCACTTGTCTTACATACAATGAACATTTGAATTTTACTTGCATATAAATAATGATATATTTAATTACTTTTTATAAGAATTTAAGTAAGGAAACATCTGTTTAATAATCCAAGAAAATATGCATTTGAAATAGAGAATTTTGAAACTATATTTTTTTACATGAAAATATTTTCGTATTAGAGATCACGTTTGTATAGTTAAAAATGGTATTCAATTACTATATTATAATTTATCTAGCTAAAGTATTTAACTAATTAATAATTTTAGTAACTAATTAAATTATATGAATATTTTTTGTTGCTTTCAAGAAAAATAGTATAACGACTTTCTTATTATAATAAACTTTTCACAATTTTATAGTTTGCAAATAGTATTTATAACAAAGATAATTACAATAAGACGTCATATTAATGTCAAATAATAATCCATGTAAATTTCCTTTTTAAATTTAATTCTTCATGATTTTCTTACATAAGATATGAATTTTTACAATAATGATATATTTAATTACTTTTTATGAGAATTTAAGTTATTAAACATTTGTTTAAAAATCCAAGAAAATATGTATTTTAAGTAAAGAATTAGGAAATGACATACTTTTTTAAATAAAAATATTTTGTTTAGAGATTATGTTTGTGTAGTTAAAACTGGTATTCAATTAGTAAATTATAATTTATATAACTAATTTAATTTTAAATAATTAATAATTTTACTAACTAATTAAATTATCTGAATATTTTTGTTGCTTTCAAGAAAAATAGTTTGACTTTCTTATTATAATAAATTTTTTACAATTTTATAGTTTGCAAATAGTATTTATAACAAAGATAAATACAAAAAGATGTCTTATTAATACCAAGTATATTCATTTGTACTAAGTAATACATATAAAATATGAACAAAACAAAGTATTTGTTAACTAATGAGAAATCAAAAACTTTAATTTTTTTATCAAACTTCTAATTAAGCGCCTGATTTATTAACTAATTTAAATTGAACATTAAAGCTTAATTTACTCCTAGGAATTAATTTGATACTTCCTTATTTATGGACTTTCGCATTACATCAAAAGTATAAAGCACAGAGAAAAAAAAACTTCCTTTCATTCATAAAATATTCAGTGTAAGTAAATAATCTTTCCTCATCTGTTTATAAAAGTTTCTAACATGGTGGAAGACGAGTAACGTTTAAACTTAATTAGACAAATGCAAAATTTGCTCTTTTAATGAAGTCCCGGACGCTTATAATCTGATAAAACGTATAAAATTTTAATGAGAATTTTCAAGTTTTCCACGAGATTAAAAAACACATTACATTAGAAATGGTTAAAGTTTTGCATTTACGGAAAATACTTTACGAAAAGGGAATAATTCAAAGCTGTTTTTGGTATTCATTCTTCAAGGCTTGTCTATCGCTTTTGATTAAGAAGGAAATTTTGAATTGCGATTGTTTTATGGAAAGTAATATTTAATAGGCAGACAGACTTGGTCCATCATGGGCATCATTGCGCCAATAAAAAAAGAAGAAGAAAAAATATTTAAGAGAGTATTTCGTACATATTGAATTTCTAAAATATATTATTTTGTTTTGGGGCCTGTTGGTCGAGTGGCTAAAGGTCTGGCGCTTGGTACCACAGGTTTCGAGTTCAAATCTCGGCGTACCATGGATGTTTGCAGTGGTTCGGAATCCACTTTAAAAGCAGTAGGTCCTGGTCTCACATGACCGTAAAGTGTCACAGAGCCCAATCAGATTTCGTACCCACATCATTTCCCAAATTATGAAGGGACAACTCAGCTCTAGGCACAGAGATGTGGTGTGGTGTAGTGTAGTAGTAGTATTTTGAGTTGAAATGTGTTAATAGCAGACTAATGAGTTGGAACAACCAGTTGGAGACCACATTGAAGAACTTAGTATCGAACTATTTACGTTTGGGTTGAATACGTTAAATTAATAAGTGGTAACTTTTGTTCGTTTATCTTGAAGAAGAGGATGCGAAAATCTCTAAAGACCTGAGAGTTTCTGTTCCAAAATTGCTTCTATCATATGTCTTGTGATCTTTTGATTTGTCCACTAGGCTTCCTTTGGACTACTGGATCTCAAAGTGGGTGACGTCTTTCCATAGGGGGCAGTAGAATGTTCAGGGAGGGGGTGATAACAATATTGGGTGCACAGGGGAACGATTCATAAATATAAGTTTGGTTTGGTTTGGCGTTCTATAGTCATTTTCTGCACACTTTGGGTTAATTAAACCGGGAACTATAGTTTAACATGGATTCCGAAGCCCTCACAAACATCCATATCACTCGCACCTGAAGCCTGTGGTACCAAAGACCAGAACACTAACCAATTGGCCATCAGGATCGGAATAAGAATAAGGGATCACTAAAAGTATGAAGATAAAATACAAAAACTTTTGTGTATGTTCACCACGTTGGGATTTTGCAATTTGTTTAGCCAATTGCAAAATCCTTTTTTGTCAAATTGTGATATACTACGCTCAAATCCGTACGCGAAGCATTTGTATAGAAAGTGAGTAAACGGAATATTATTTAAATAGAATTTATAGCCTAGAATTGGAATTTCTACTTTTTAAAAAACCATTTTGATGTTACTATGCTTTGAAGCTCTAGCTATTCAGAAAGTGATCAGCAGTGTTTAATCATTTGCATTATGAATCAAAAAGGTTCTTGAATTATCTTTCTTCAATCTTTCAAAGTTTAATCTTTCTTCTTTGAAGTTCATTTTTTTGTATTAGGATATATTTATTCATTTATCATTTTATATTGTGAATATTTAAAATCAAATGACTCTGTATTATAAGATATTTTGTCTAAATTATTTCGCTATCAGCATATGATTGCTTCAATTTTATTCTTGATTTGATGTAATGATTGCTTGTTGTAAATATTATTTTATCTACAAAAAGATATATTTAGATAAAAAAAAAAAAAGAAAAATATTGTTTAAAATACATGTGAATTGTTTTAAAATTTATTTATTTGATATTAATGTAAAATATAACAAATAAACAATACATAATTTACAACTTTCTATGGAAATAAAAATAACCCTTTATTCATCATAAATAATTGTACAAAATCTTTACTTGGTTTATTTTTAACTAAGATTATTAATTAGCATCAACTTTAGAATTAATGATAATATTCCCTTTATGAAACTTAATAAACAAATTACTTATTAAAAATATATTCATAAATTGACAAAACATGTTTGAAAAGAATTCAATATTGGAATTTCCTGTAACGAAAAGATAATTCTCAAAACAAAAAGTAATTTGTAATGGACAGAAGCATCGTTGTTCAAATATAAGGGGAATAATTTTATTAACAAAGGAGAAAATCATAAATTACCAATATCTCAAAGAATAATCGTGTCATTTTAATTTCAGAACAATGTGATTTACTTTGCGTTTTATTATGGATTTAAATGATAAATATTCTTTGTGAGATTTTATTTATTATTTAAATTTGCCTTTAATATTTAAAAAGAGTGTTAATAAAATATAAGAAAAGAACATGAGAATAGGTTAATGAAATGTTATTTAATTCTTTTAAAATTTAATGAAACTAAATTTATTGTGAATCTTTGAATTGTTAAACTTTAATTTAATATAAATTAAAATAATTATATTTAAAAAATGGATGCATGTATATGTGTATAATCTTAAAAATATAACACTTAAGAGTTGAGTTTTTATTTATGAATTTATAATTTCAATCCAAAAATCTGTAGTTAAAAATACCGGAAGAAATTCAGAAATTTTTTTAATTAATTGAAAATCTTATAAAGTTTTTTTTTTTTTTTTTTTTTATCGCAATCAGATTTTGATGCTTCTAGATGGCAACACTCTTAAAACATGGGACTGATACTAATTGCAGAAAATAAGCTAAACATTTGGGGTATTAGTTTACAATTATTTATAGAAATTTAGTACAGTTAGTATTTAGTTTTTTTCGCTAGTAAAGCTTTTTAAATTGACATTAAATAATTTGTTAATTCTTAAAGTTGGGTGTTTGCTAGATCTAGTAATAAGAATATTCTAATTACATAAATAAATACAAAATATATAAGACAATAACAATAGATATTTTAAGAAGCATATTTATTTAATGTGGAGAGTTATGCATAAAACTGAATTAAGCTGTGTGTAAAATATTTGGTTTTTAGAAAAGAATGAAGTTCCTTTCATGCTAAAATTATTTAAATTATTTAATTATTTTTCTTTTTACCTTAAAATTATTACTATAATCAGTTGTTAGCGAAAATTTTTGTATACATATTAACTTTATTATAAATTGAAGAATTCTTGTTCTAAATTATTAAACATTAGAATGTAAGCTGGTAATTATACAAAATAACTGATGAAAAGATAATTGCTATTCTTCAAACTGTATATATGTTGTTTTTATCGGTTTGTTAATTAAAGATAATTGGTTTTTAGAAGGTAATTAAGCACCCCATAATGCAAGTTCTGTATTTAGTGCAATGGCTAAATAAATGATATAGTGTGTATATAATATAATATAACACAATACGTATACTTAAATATTGAGTCAAAACGAAAACGCTGTACTTCTTCACTTGCACACTAATAACAGTACATATATATGTTGGATGCAAACATCTTATTGTTTATTGAACAACACATCTACTATTTCTCTAGAGAATCAAAAATATTTCAAGCCTTCTTTTTACAAAACAGCTGCCATGCAAAAGAGAGAAAAATCTATTGAAATATTTATAGCAATCGGCACTCACGTATTTGGAAATATTTTCTGTTCTAACATGTATTTTTCAGAAGGCATGAATTTTAAAATTTGCATCAAATGCAAGGCTTGCCTTTTTTTTTTCATTCACTGTATGCATCCTTTAGATCTGAGATGAAAATATTCCTGATTTTTATGATAAATATTTAATATTACAGCAACATTAAACCCTTTCAGTGGCACAGTATATTTAATTACGTCACTCAATTTGACATCCCACCAACGGAAAGCATCTTACGTTTGGCATTCTTAAAATGTAAGATGCATTAGATAGTTTGTTTTTCTGACTTACTCAAAGTGGCGTATCTCTTTGAGTGCTATAATGCTTTGAAAAAAATTACCTTATGCACAAAAATTTAACAATTAGAAATATAAATTACATAGGTGTCTAAAAGTTGTTGCGACTCTGATATTCTGAATTGCTGAATATTCTGAATTGAAAAAAAAAAATAAATAAATAAAATAAAAAAAATAAATGGATAGGGAATAAAAACTTTCAGCTTGATTGTTATTTTTTCTGCAGACCATCCAAATTCGTCGATCACAACACGAAGAAACATCACAAAAATCAGCAATTTAATGCGTCCGATTGACGTTTTCGCCGTGAACTAAAAATAAAAAGTAACATTTTTCGCGTGAATTCAAATAACAGTTGTTATGAAACCTTAATTATTTCAACAGCATTAAAAAGAAAAATAATTATTTGATAGTCAAATATAAGTTATTAATAAATTAAAAATTCGTTTTTCTAGATTGTTTCATATCTTCATGAGTATCAACATCATAAAAATCGTTTATTTTTCTGTATCAATGGTAGACATAAGTTATAAGAACAATCTCAGAATATCAAATAATCAGAATAAATATTTAAAAAGAATATATATATTTATGTTCTTTATTTACTATAACTAAAAATTCTGCAAATAACTGTCAAAGTAGAAATAAATAGTCATTATATTGTTCCGAAAAAGGAGAAGTTACTAATTCCTCTTGAGTACAGTAACCCTAAAGAAATTGGCGGAACATTGGCGAAATATTCCGGGTTGCAAGATTGGCGACATCCGTAGGGGTAGAGTAATCTAGATTTCAACCTTTACTCCTTTTTCAAGTATAGCCTGTATCCTTATCCTGTATCCTTTCAAGTATAGCCATATTAGTTTACTCCTTTTTCAAGTATAGCGTCTTTATCTGAAAATCTTATATTTTCTTGCAGGTTCACAAGCATACACAAAAAAACTTTGTTATATTAGATGGTCAAATCCTAAATATATTGCAAAAAACAGATTTTCACAAAATAACCAATTGACTGAAAGTAAGAATGTATGAGAGCCAAACAGCTGTCAAAATAACAAGTCATAATAAAATACAACGATTTTAATTTCGAAATATTTATTTTAAATTCAATAATATTTTTTGAATAATATTTGCATGAAATATTTTCTTTAATGTATTGACAACCCTACTAACTTTATTGAAAATTTCGCAAAATCGATTGAAAATTCATAAAAACAGGACTGTTATGCACTCACTGATAAACAGTACACTATAACTTAAGGTTAAGAATATATAATAGGTCGTCATTGGAAATCGGTTTTTTTTTTAACCCTGGAGCAAGAACTATATGTTGTGTGTTGGAAGTTATTGTCTGTGAAACTAATAAAAAAAGTTATTTTAATAAGCCTTTGAAAGTTTAGAAAACAACATTTCTATAATAATGTAATAATATTGAAAATTAGAATAACATTATATAAACTGTCTGAAAATATCGATCATGATTTTTTTATTGCTTATATAACTTGAAATAACTGTTACCTTTATTAACTAGGTATAACATAATTTTATATTGGCTGTTTGTTGCAGGTTTTGTGTTCGAAAATTCTTTTTCACTTTATTTTATGAATACCATATAAGTTTGGCGATATCATTATAATGCATGTTTTCCATGCCATCAGTAATGGCCTGATATTAGAGTGATATTATCTATGTCCTACAATAATCATATTTTTCCTAAATTTACATTTATACTTATATGTTCACTTATTAATTGAAATATTCAAAACTGTATTTTTAATTTATTTAAAATTTAGTTTTTGAAAACGTTAAATGTTCGTATTTAAATCACAACACAAAACCGATTTGTGTCCCATGATTCAGATAATTAAAAATAATTTGATTCACAAGTCCAGTTCACTCCAAGGACAGATATTTTCAGAGTTCTCGAATCTGGTCTGCGGTGGACCTTAACTATGACACGACGTGATTCACGAAACCACAAGGGCTTCACTTTGGAAACAGGTGGAAAACTCCGGCCCTATTTAGTCACTTCGGAGAAAAAAAAAAAAAAAAAAAAAACACTTTTTATTGACTCGTCGCAGAATATTTTTCTTACCCTTCTCCAAAAATCTCCTTTTAAGACTATCCGTCAAGTGGGGAGAGGTCAGCTTCCCACACTTCTTATTGGAGTAGACATTTCTCAGCCCATGGCCGCTCACCAATCCCGATGGAACCACTCATTGTATATTATATACAATCTGTAGTTGTCGTTTCGAGCTGTGAAGGTAGCACAGACAATCCTAATTTCATGAGTCTCATTATTCATGACACTGAATATCTGCTATCAGATTTGAGTGGCAGGTTGTTCTCATTAGTACAAAACACTAATTGCATGTATTAAAATTACCCACAATAAAAATCATCTGCTGTCGAATTTGAGTGATGGGTTAAATATTTTTATTAAATATTTTTCAAATAGCTTACAAACGAAATGCCTGAACTCTTCTCGTAAGAAAAAATGATACAAAACTTTTATTGTAAATTTAAAAAAAAAATTGAAGTGCATAATATAAGATAATTTTAAATTTTTATAATTTTTTTATTGGTTTTAGGCATGTTCAGATATTTTTTTTTAACATTCAGGAAAAAATATTGAATTAATTAAAAAAAGTTTCTAATAAATATTTTAAAATAGCGCTTTATTTATCAATTTCTTTAAAGAACTGTAAAAATTTTCTACAATAAATAGAATTCCATGATTCTTTGAAGGAAAACAACGTTCCCATAATAATGTGGTAAATGATAAACATCATAATCGATAAGTTTTTATATAAAATTTCACTTTTAAAAATGATATTCTTGTAAATCACTTGAAGTTAAAGACTTTTACTATTAACTTTTAAGTTATTAAGTTGTTGTATTCAATGTAAACAATTTTTTAAAATATATTTTCTTTAATGAACTTTTTTTCTGGGTTAATAATTACTTTGAACAAAACATTTTGTGATCTTTTTAATAATTCTGTCAGTTTAAACAAACATTTTTCAACAAATCGTTAAAGCATTTTATGTAATAAAAATTAGACAAACTATATACTTTGTTTTCATATAATTTCGGAAAAAAACTAGTTTAAACAATAAGCTCAATTTTATAAAATTATGAGTAGTTATTTTTAAAAAAGCGATACAAAATATTACAGTATAAAGTACAGTTTTCGGTAGCAAAATAATAGAACATTGTTGTTAGGTTAATCGATTAAAAATTTTGTGGTTATTAAAAAAGTAAATTCTATTTGTCTTAGAGAATAAGTTAAATGTACATAAACTAAATGTTTTATATTATAACTATTCTATAAAAGAACTTTTAAACAATTCTTAACAATTATTATTTTAAAATTATTTATTCAGTTATAATTAAGGAAATTTTATGTTTTACAAAATTCGAATTTATAGGAATTTTGAAGGATATATACGAAAAACAAATGTAATTTACAAATCACATTTCCTTATTGTAATACTTCTAAATAAGTTTAGAATATATTGAGAAAAAATATTGAAAAAAAAAAAAAAATATGACTTTATAAATCTTCATTATTATTTTAAAGTTTTATTAAAATAGTAATGAAGTCAATTCCATCATCTTTTTATTTTTATTTTTAATAAACTTAATAATTAAGTTTAATAAATTAATTAAATTTATAATGAAGTTTTATGTTAATTAAGTTTAATGAATAAACTTAATAAGTAAGTTAACTTTTATTAAGTAATATGTAAATATTTATAATTCGTTTGATTTGTTAATAAAATGAACTATAAACCTTTATAAATTACTTAAATAACTTGTATCTCATAAATTATTTCAATTAACTATTATGGCTATTTAATCTTGCAAATCTTCTGGTAAAAATAACAACCTGCAATTAACGTGGTATTTTTATCCAAAAAGAATTGAGTATTCCCAAGTATTTATACTGATCAAAGATTGAAAAAATAATCTAGTTACATTTGAAGACTTCTGGGAATCCTAAATTAGTTTCTGGTTGTTAAATATCCAATTATTTACTTTACATCTTTGGATGAGTATTGTACTTTTTTTTATCGTAAAAATAGATAATTGCTTTATTCAATCTAAATATTTTGTTGGCACAATAAGATGTTTTGTCTTTTAATATTGTGAAGACTTTGTGATTTATTATGAGCGAAACAAAAAGGTCCAAAACAACATGGCAGTCATTTATAAGTAAAGAATTGTAATGTAATTTGTACCGTGAAATAATTTCAAGATAATCTTTTGTTTATAAAATCGTACATCGATAAATTTTTGGATAAAGACAATTAACAATAAACATCAACGTTTCTCTTGTTATCCTATTGTAACAGACTATTATTATTATTGTATGCATACATGTATATTGATGTTTTTAACATTTTATTGGCATGGTATACGGTTTTTAGAATCCATTCAGAAAAATCACTATCAAATAATAAGTTTAAACTGAATTTCAAATGCCTTAAGGCAGGGATGGGCAAACTCCTGCCCGCCGGAAGGTTCTATCCGGCCCGCGGATAGAATTTTAATTTGCCGGTCCGAGGCAAATTAAAAAAAAATATATATATTTATATATTACTCATCCATCTCCTTTTCTACTTTGATTAAATAATTTTTTTTTTTATTAAAAAAATTATTATTTTTAATGTTATTATTTTTATCTCATTTCCCGAGGTTAAATTCAATACCCTCAGTAAATGAAGAGAAGCTTAAGAATTATGAAGATGGCTTGAAAAAACTGCATTTTGAGTTCGAACGCAGATTTCAAGATTTCAGTGGCATTCAAACAGAATTGGATATTTTTACCATGCCTTTTAACGTAAATTGTGAAGCAGTGAGGTCAGATTTGCAGGTTGAATGAATTGAGTTGCAATCTAACAACCATCTCAAGCAGTTGTTTCTAAATATGCCAAAGTTAGAGTTTTACAAATCATTATCGGAAGTAAGTTTCCCAAATTTAATATCTCACGTCCAGAAAATCAGTGCTATGTTTGCTTCATCTTATATATGTGAACAAGTGTTTTCAACTATGAACCGTAGAAAGGATTATTTTAAAAGTAGACTGACAGATGAGCATTTATCCTTGCTCCTTAGAATCAGTATATCTCGCTTCGAAACTCACTATAAGGAACTTTTAAAAATGAAATCGCAATTTCACTCATCTCATTAACATATTTAAACTGTAATACTTTTATATTGTTTTTAAAATTTTAGAAAAATTTATCTTGGCCCGCCAAATTTTTTTTTTTCGATTTTTGGCCCGCGACTGAAAAAGTTTGCCCGTCCCTGCCTTAAGGGTTCAACCTTTTACATATTTCAAAAAATTGAATATATCATTGAATGTGATAATGATCATAGTAATATTTTGATCTACGCCAGTTAATGCTTTTCTTGTAAATTAACAATATACAAAACTTTTACAGCTTACATAATATAACTTTTACCCCAGTGGGTAACTGATCTCCCTACATAAGAAATGAGATTGACATCAATCAGTGGATAATATTACTCGGCAATGGGATAAGTGTCGCTCTTGTCAAGGCGTCTTGACAGCAGTGGCCTACTTTCTCACCGTCTTTAGTATTCCATTAAAAATTGCAGCACATCGGTGGACTAGTGTAAGGAATGCATTTACTGTGTATCTTATTAATCCTTTCCTACAGATACGATTATATTAATGTGACAAGAAATTTTATAGAGAGTAACAATACCGTTTTAATCCACTAAATCAAAAGAGACGAGCCACTATTAATAATACTAATATGCTGATGATCATAATAATATTTTGATCAACGACGCCAACTGCTAGCTTTTTTGAAGCTAACAATGTACACAACTTTTACAGCTTACATAATATTTAGTAACATTCCCCCAGTGGATGGCGTATCATTGTACCTTAGAAAAGAGATTGATATCAATCAGCTGGCAATAATACTCAGCAACTGCGTATGGCAACTGGATAAGTGTCGCGCTTTACTATATCAAGGCATTTTGATAAAAGTGACCTACTTGGCCATCCTCTTAGTGCTGCATTCTATTAAAAACTGCACATCGGTGAATTCTATTAAAACTACACATTTTAAACTGGCGTAAGTGACACAAAGACTGCACATTCCATCAATCCTTACCCCCAGATGTAATTATGTTAGTGTCACAAAAGATGATATAGAGAGTGACAACATCGTTTTCGACAGAGATACTGTTACTGAGCATGGGTTTTGTCATTATGTTATACTTACTCACTCTTGTTTGTTCCGAATTGCCATAGATAAAGACTTCATTATTAGGGACAACAACGCCAGGCTACATCGGACTATTGTTACTGAGGAGCTAACTTAAAATGTTACTTTGAAAATTCTAGGTATAGATGAAGAATGAAGTATTCCAAATATAATAAGAAGCACTATACAGGTCAATAGTCATTGGAAAATGCCAAAAGTTATAAACATGAAACTCTAAAAAGAAAGTATTGATCAACGCACTACAGTACTTATAGCCATTGGAAATACAAATGTTTAAAATCCCAACCGAAAACATGAAAAGTGCTTCAAAACCATACAACAAAACACTTCAATTAAAAGCCAAATTCTCCAGAAAATAACTTAAGATCAACGTTATTCATGAATTATTTCAGAGTTAACGGACCCAAAGTACCATTTTTCGCACAAAATTTGTAATTTTTATTTGCTTGTCCCTCATTTTCAAATAACGTCACAGACCCCTAACCAGGACAACACCATGTTCACAAATGATAAAAAAATATATTAATACATAGTCTGTCAAGAAAATTGTTTAATGTAATAGATAAACCACAACAAATAAACAAATTAAAGAGTATTTGAAACAAATTTCATCACTTCTAATACATTGCATAAGGTCGGAATAAAATAAAAGATATTCAATGCCACATTAACTTTTTTTGAAGTAATAAAGCTGTTATTCTTTTTCAATTTAAAATTTTATCAAATAAATATTTATTTTCATTTTAAACTATTTACATATTAAAGACTGCAATGGAAAGTTCTTTGTTTTAAAAAATATTTTTTGACAAATAAAAAGACCAGATTAAACATTTAAATATTTTATTTAACATGAGTTCATTGGATAGAAGCCAATTAATTTTAATCTTTTTTTTCTTTTGGATGTAGAGTTTTTTTTTTTTTTACTTTGTATTTACTGTTTCTATCTTTATATTTAATTAAAACATATATATATTTAGTTTATAAAAAAATAGTAGTTCTTAAAAAAAGTTTAAGTTCAATATTTATACTATTTAAAATAAAATATATGCTTAAAACATTCTTTATTAACAATTTTAGGGTTGCGATATCTATTTAAAATGTGGGATTTTTAATTAAAAAATATGTCACTATATAGAAATGATTATTTGGAAAACATTTTAAACATCGAAGAAAAAAAATCTATTTTTAAATGTAATTAAAGAAATTTTGGTATTCTACTGTTTTGTTAGATTCAGAAAAATAATGCTATTTATTAATATTTCACGTACTTTAAAACATTTCTTACATATTTGAAATAATACGTTGAAATATTTTTCAATTACTAGGAAATTTTTTTTTAAAAAATTATATAAATATCACACGGTTAATTTTTAATGTATTATAAAAATTAACCAAGTGATATTGATGTAAATTATAAAAAAAATATTTTATAAATTTACATAATAATTAATTTACATTTTTATATATATTTTATGTGATAAATTTCTAAACTTTGTAAATGGAAAAATATACTCTTTACATTGTTATATAGAATTTTTATGTTTATTTAAATTTGATTTATATTAAACAGAAGCTCACATTGTTTGTTTTTAAATAAAGTTATTTAGAATTAAATTAATAATTTTTGTGGATTGAAATAAGGCATTTTCGTCGTAATGTTTTTTTTTAACCGTGATATTATGAATTAAAACTCATTATACACATCTTTTATATAAAAAATGGGAAAAACGTGACTAATGTAATCAGGGCCGGATTTAGATGAAAAGAGGCCCTAGGCTATTCCACCTTATGAGGCCCTTTCACCTCCCATTTTTTAGTTTGTAAATTACATGAGAGATAATGTAAATACATCATTACTGTGATATGTATCAATATGTTAAATGAAACATGTTGTGATGGGTACTAATCTTTATAAAAAAATGTGGCACGGATAATAAAATAAAAAAAGTCGATAACACTTATTTGGAAATTTATTCTCAGCACCCTATATAGTACTTGTAACAATAACTAATCAAACATAACACATAACATTTACAAAGAAACAAAATTCAAATAATAAAAATATTTGACTACGAAAATAAAATATGCAAGATAAATTATCCTATTTTTTTATCAGATTAAATTATTATAATTTCTATCAAATTAAATTAAATATATTCAATCCATTGAAGATTAAAGCAAATTCAATTCAGATAAATTTATTTCATAATAATTCGCATTTAAAGTTTAAGTTTGAATAATTATGATTTTTATTTTTAACTAAACCAAAAATGGAACTTTATTCAAACAAAATCCAGATCACAAAAAAAGAAAATATCAAATTGTATATCATATTAAATTTTATGTTAATAGTTATTTTATTTAAGAACTGATTCAATCCAAGTATACATTTAAAACGAAATAGTAGATTAGAATTTCTTTCTGAACTTTTTTCACACCGAATTCTTCTATAGTTCATCAAAATCTATTTTTCTGAAGGTTTCATTTTCATTTGCTTACTGTTTTTATAATAGTGTAATTCTAATTTTGCTAACAATTTGAATCTAGGCCCCTCTTGATCTTGAGGCCCTAGGCTGAAGCCTAGTTAGCCTATAGGAAAATCCGGCCCTGAATACAATATTCTGATTAAAAACGATGACAAATCAAAAAATAAAAAAAAGACTTATTAGCTAATACGAAAAAAAGTTTAAATTTTACTTTATTATATAAAAAATGTGTTATAATTATATTGGGATAGTTAACTGTATGAACTATAATGAACTGAGATGAAGCATATTTTTTATCAGTTTGGCTAGAAGCAGTATCTATTAAATGTTAAAAAAAATCACATCAAATTAGAAAACCTTAAAAATTTTCCAATACCATTAATTTAAAATATATTTTCTTAAACCTAAACTTTTATTTTGATTTCCATAAAAAAAAAGACGTTATAGATTCATCTTGAAAAGCTTGCTGATAAAAACAAGATGTTAAACCCAATTATAGAGTGAAAATGCTGTAATTTACTTTTTTTATTTAAAAGTCATATTTATGTAAGTAAAAAAATACACTCGTTTATTCTAGAAGTTAAAGAAAATTAAATTATTACTTAAATATATCTTTAAAAAAATTCTATACTTAACAACGCAATTCTCTAGGGATTATATTCGAAAAAAATGCTGAAAAAAAATATTTTAGCAATGACATAAAAATAATAGGATCACTTACTTAAAGTTAGAAAATAAAGTTATTTAAAATGTCAAAGTTTTAATTTTCTTAATAGCTTCAACATAATTGGATGCATTTTTTTTCTATACAATCTTTTTTGGCTAATTTTTTTAAGTTGAGCAGTTAAATGATGTTTGAAAATAAAATGAATTTTTAAAAAGAATATCGAAAAATTAAGTCACTTTTTTTTTTTTTTAGGTAATTGTAATTTCTGTCCATATACATTTAATTGAATGTTTTTAAAGCTTCAAATTTAAAGCATACCTATCATAGATATTAAGAAGGTTTTTATTGATAAAAATTCTTAAAAAGTACCAAAAGGCAAGACATTTTTTTAAAACTTTGAAGAGTTAAAAAGGTTTTAAGCATGAGTGTTCTAAAAAAGTTGCATTGCTTTTTTAAAAGTCAGTAATAACATAAAATTTTCAGTTTTTTTTAAAAAATGATGAAATTAATTTAATTAAGTTGAATAATTTTAAAATACTAGACATTAATTTAATGAATTTAAGTTATAAATTTTAAATGCTTCAAGCATTGGTAGCTGAATAAATTAATGCAAATTTTCCGCTTGTTAAATTATGAATATTTTTAAAGGGTTAACATCTTTTATATTTTTCTCGGGAGTATTTGTTCAAAATTTAGAGAGCAACATATTGGTGCAATATGGTAGGTCTCCATAGTCTTGTCCCGGTGGTGCTATAATGACTCGGAATACTTTCTAAACTGCAAGTCCCTATCTAATATGACTGTACTACTGTGCCCAAAAAGTAAAACTAAAATTTAAATTCCCTGGCATATGGAATTTCAATTTTGTTTTCTTTTTTCAGGTTGTGGAAACACTTAAATTATCACCGTGTGACTTCTGGCTAGTCCCTGAACTCACAATATCAGGCCGGGGACACCGTTTGTCAGTTGAAGAGATTCAACGTGAATCGCCGTGTGCTTTGAAGGCATCCCTAGCCTATGACTTCTTAGCATACATTGAGGTTGGGAAAAAAAGTTTGCATAAGTGCATTGTGTTCGGAGGGGATTAGCATGAAATAAATTAACTGAACCTAGGGGGAATTCGATGAAATAAATTTGGTAGAAATAAATAAAAGAGTTTTTGAAAAAAAAAAATAATAATTGGCCTTGCTTTTGGGCACAGTAGTATGGAGTATGACCGGCAAAAAGACAGCAACCCCCTGTTTCGAAATCTGCCAGACGAACGGCTTTTTGAGGCTACACCATCATTTGGTTTGGTTTGTCCCTTTACGGTAATTGTTTTGCACATTTTATCCTAGACCGGGGCCTACAGTTTAAAAGGGATTCCGAACCACTACATCTACCCACAGCCAAGATTCGAACCTGAACCCTGTGGTAAATAAGAAATATACTGGTAAAAAGTGTTGAACTACTGCAAGTTTATGTTAAATTTAGTGTCATTAAATAACACCTGGAGCCAATACACTGATATAAAATCAAAATCCTTACAATCAAAAATACCAAGATTTGGTGCAACACTTCTTGTATTCTAATATAATTATAAAAATTATTTTTAAATTATAAAAAAAGTAAAATAAAAACATTTTAAAAAAGTATAAAATAAGTATCCTTATATAATTATAAAAGAAGTATATACTCTTTTAGCATAATAAAAAAAAAAAAAAAAAAAAATAATAATAATAAATAAAAAGAATAAAAATTAAAGATATACTGCAAAATATGAACTATTTTGAATGATATATTTTTCAAAATATTACACTTAAATATAATGTACATAATCAATTCGTCTGTTAGGCAGACATTTTTTAATCTCAAAAGTTTTTCTAAATTTTTTTCTGGAAGTAAAATATGAAAAAAAAAAAAAAAAATGTTGAATCAGCTAAATAAATTTCTTTTTTGTTTAGTAAATCCTTTGACAAAAAATTTTTGCTCTTTATCGATTTCACAGCGATTTTTTAATAATATCATATTCTCTATTTGATAGAAAAAAAAAGGAACATTTTTTATTTAAATAAAAAAATGGCGTTTCTAAAGCATTATGTCAAAGTGCCATTTTAACTTGAGGTGAGGTTTATTATTATTATTATTTTTATTTTTGTTCATTTTTTTTGCATTTAGTAATCAAAGGAATGGAGATTGAAACAACAATTTATTTTAAATTCACGGATCAAGAGCCTACATCGAAAAAGGTCAAAGAAAATAAAATGCCATGCTCGTTAAAGTTAAACGAACCTTATATAAGCGGAAAATTTAAGTGATTAGAAAAAGAACTTGATCTGATGTTATAAATATTGTTTTAAAATACATTCAACTGTCTTATGTATCTAAAAACTTTACTATGTAGGTTTTTATATTCTTTTATACATATATATTTTAAAATTCTATATGCTTTCTATTTTAAAAAGTAAATAAAAATGAACAACAGATACATGATTGTCTGCAGCTGAAATTTTTTCAAATTAAATTTTATGTTATTGCTTTATGTTTCATCGACATAATCATGAATTCATGATAATGCCATGTCCTTTTCTGGTACACTCAGCTATTTTATCTATCTAAAAACGTTATTGTGTTGGTTTTTATATCCTTTCAGGCACATATATTTGAAAAAAAAATATGTTTTACTTGCACTTATTTAAAAAATAAATAAAAAATTAGAACTGATTCAAAAATATGAAATATCAATAGGATGGAAGAAAATTAAACAAATAAAAAATGATCAAATTCATTTATGAATTTCAGAATTTCATCATTAGGATCAGTATCGTTTTCTATCATTGTAGCTGGAAGTCTTTATTTTTTCTAATTAAATTTTATGCTATTGTTGTCTGTCTCATGTCTGTTGCCTGACCAATAAATCTTTTTGTTTAAATCATGTCGTATCATTGTAAATTTTATCGTATATTGCTTTTTTATGGGACTAATAATCGAAATTAACGATGATGATGATGCCAAAATCTGGACGATATATCTATATTATTTGGATCTGGATAATATGTTTATTTATGACATATTTAGCCTCATAATGGGTTGATTTGCCTCAATCAAGATTAGACTTCTTGGAACCACTGCGATTTGGGACGAATATCCTCAAAGACATCGTCTGGTAGATACAACCCTTTCGAGCCCATTCAGTCTTACGAATTTATTGTGATTAGGGCCGGGTTTTCCTATAGGCTAACTAGGCTTCAGCCTAGGACCTCAAGATCAAGAGGGTAAAAGATACATTCAAATTGTAAGAAAATTAGAATTATACTATTCGGGGCAACGGGCGTACCTTTTACGGAGTTCCTAGGTGGTTTTAAGAACCACAATACCTCCTCATCTTAAATTAGAAAATTTGCATTAAATTTGCTTCAATTATAGAATATTAATAAAGAAAAAAAAAACAATTAAAATTTAGGAAAAACATCTCTTGCTTGAATTACACTATTCTAAAAACAGTAAACACTAAAACACCGAATCGAAAATAAAGAGAAATTATGAAATAAATTTATCTGAATTGTTTTTGCTTTAATCTTCAATGTACTGAATATATTTAATTTAATTTGATAGAAAATATGATAATTTTTATTGCATATTTTATTTTCGCAGTCAAAGATTTTTATTATTTGAATTTTTGTTTCTTTGTAAATGTTGTGTGTTATGTTTGATTAGTTATTGTTACAAGTACTATATAGGGTGCTGATAATAAATGTCCGAATAAGTGTTCTCGACTTTTTCTTTGTGCCACATTTTTTACAAACATTAGTGCCAATCGCAACATGTTTCATTTAACGTATTGATGTATATCACAGTAATGATGTATTTTATTATCTCTCATGTAATATACAAACTTAAAAACTGGAAGGTGAAAGGGCCTCATATGTGGAATAACCTAGGGCCTCTTTTCATCTAAATCCGGCTTTGATTGTGCCATTTGCCGGAAGTGTGTTGAAGTTGAATATATAACATAAAAATATAAAATATATACAATTCTTCACCTCTTATTAAACGTGAAAAAATAACAAAAGTCAAAATATAGCGTTAAATATCTGTCATTTTTTTAAACGATTGAAAATGAATATTATTACCAACGACAGTGCAAGTCAACGTGATTGCCCAGACAACAAATAACGTTTTATAAGATTGATAAAAACATACATACATAATTAAGGAAGGGGATTTAGAAATTTAATAGAAATCGTCTTTAAGCAATTATTCTGAATGTAATGGATCAGTAAAAAGCACAGACCATTAAGAAAATCCATTAACTAACATCAGTTAATGGATTTTCTTTAAAATATTGTCTGAGCTGAGTGGAGTATGTATGTGTTTATATGTATATATCAACACATACATACTTAAAATATGTATGTATTTATATGTTGTTATGTGTATATATATATATAGATATATAATTACAATCTGACCTGTATAATTTCTCCTTCTTCCATATGCAGTCGATATAAAAAATTATTTTTATAACATTTTAGTTCCCATTATTTGCAAAAATTTACTATGTTTAGCTCAATTCGTCTGTTATTTTTTTTTTTTTAATTTTAAATTTTAATTTCTAGTTTTCTTTTTAAATTGCTAATTTTTTATCTGTTATGCATGAATTTTTTGTTAATGTCATGTGGCCTACTCAAAAGGACTCATATTCATAAATAATGAAAATTTTTACTCTATACTATGTATTTTGCAATTTTTACATTCCAATTTTGATAGTTCTTCCGTAAATGAGAAGTTATGTATTTTAAATAACATAATAAAAACAGATTTATTTTAAAATATGAAAATGGATTATAAATATTTAATTCCTTTTAAGGTACTTATTGATATTGGTATTGTGTAAACTGCTATCGGAATCCTCCCATATAAATGGGGATATTGTACAAACGGTTGGGATACTTAATTATTACACAGTCCACATCAGTATAAAAAATATTAATTATTATTATTTTATATTTTAAAATAATCTGTGTAAACATATTTCTCTAAAGTTCGTGGCACAACGTATATTCTTGTTTACATGATTAACAACATAAATGTAAACCGCTGTTTCCTATATTGATCACTGCCACCTCCTAAGAAGCAGTAGGATGATCGAGGGGAATGATAGTAGCATAGGTTTCATTTGGAGACATCCAATAAAAATATGGGGGTGGTGAAAACGCATGAAGACCGAAGAGAATGGAAGAAAATGTTCTTTGATGATTTAAAGAAGGCTTCAAAAGCAGTTACAGTTAATCATAGATTATGGCTGAAATGAAGTTGTTTTCAAATTACATTTCATTCTTCATATTTTCTGTAAGGTGCTTTTAATGTGGTGAAAAATTTGTTAAAAAAGTCAGGATTGTAAATATCAAATTGTTGTAATTCATGAACTGTTGATAAATATAGAGGCGAGGATTAATATTTTGATAGCAGTTCACCAGGTTCATTGTTCTCATTAAAATGATTTGTAAAGTTATTCATAATTTTTATTTTCATATTATACGTTTAAATTTTTTTTTACGTGTAATGGCTATGTTATTAAAGTTATTTTTAGTAAATAACTTTACAATTTCAACTTTCAAAGTGTTTTATTTACATTGTTTTAAGATGTCGGTAGATATATTGATAAATAAAGAAAATATTTTTTTTTATGCCTTTCTGCTTGATCGTTTAAAGAAGATAGAATTCCAGAGGGGCACTGGAACATTTTTTTTATGAAAAGAGGCAGTATATCGAATAAATTTGGAAATCTCTGATGTAAATCAATAGAATTCGACCAAGTGTAATGCCTTTTAGGGCATAATGCTTTTCAGCATAAGCCAATATGAAATCGTATTGGTAGAAATAAATCTATTTTGTCTTTTTTCTTGTTTTTTGCTTTATTGTACACCACAAAAGATTATTTTTAAATTTCTTATTTGAGTATGAATTTTTAATAAACAGAAACTTAATCTAGTTTAATAAAAGAATAATGAAGAAAAAAATGCTCAATAAACTGAAACATTTTATTTACGTGTTTTATTATTGTTTAGCATCAGAAAGTTAACGAGTCCAAAATGTACAACACAAACATGAAATGCCCTGCATGAAACGATGTAAAGTGAGCATATTAATAAAGTTTTCATGCATATTTTTTAACAGTAATTGTTCGTGGAGATAAGTTTTAAATTTTGGAGTACAAATCGTAAGATGATCTATATTGTATAGAAATTACAAATAGATCTGAAGATATTCAAAATCTTATTATATTGATGTTATATCATGCTGTAACCTGAAAAATTGCAAACTAAAACTCACAAAGAAATATTATGCATCATGTTTTATAGTCTCAACATGAATTGCTGCATTTTTTTTTTTTCTCTCAATGCATTGCTTCATTGTTTGACTTTAATATTTCATTTACTTATATTGTTTTTGCATTACACATTTAATCTTTTATTGTTTAATTGACTATGAAAAAATTAAATTCTGAAATATAATTAATCCGATTAAAAATTTACATCTTCTTTTACAGTTATTTTTTTAACAAAAATGGCGAATTTTCCGTTGTTGTTGTTACCTATGGCTTTATTGAACTCAATCCATACAAATTTGGCCACTTACCGTAGAAAAAAAAAAGAATATATAAAAAAATCAAAATCACAAAAAAAAAATAAAAGACCAGAAATTCTTAACAAAAATTGCCAAAAGCCTTAAAAACAAGTTATCAGTACCAAGGATAAAAATTTAAAAAGCTAGAAGCACCATGAAAGTCCCAGGACATGTTTTCTCTGGCAATCCATTAAATAGTACACAAATCACCATTCTTTAATTAAGAGTGCCCATTTTCAAGTCAACAAATAAATGGGCCTTATTCATTTTTCTGCTTTACACAAAACACATATATCGTAGTTCATAATCCCTGTTTTGGCCAGATTTTCGACCAGGCAGTCATGTCCAGTTCTTAATCTAAAATTGACAACAACCTCTTTGTCAGTTTTTTTTCAATAAATTTTTTTTCAGTCATCCACGATTGTCTTCTAGACTTTTCCTTTGGTTTTAGATAATAATTCAATAATATACGGTGACTTGTCATCTGTTTTTTTTTGTAATATCTGTTTAACTTAACTAATTAAATGAATTTATTTAAACTACTGACGGTGAATTTTTTCCATTGATCCAGAATGTAAATCCTGTTTGAATTGATTTAAAAACGTTATTTTCGTCAATCAACAAGATAAACTTATTTCAAGAGGCTCGTTGACTGCGACAAAAAATATCAATAATGTCTCCTTTCCCGACTCATCACACAGACATTGAATTTTTATTGGCTTTAAAAAAGAGACATGAAAAGTGATTTACTATTTTCACATGTTTAAACTGGTATAATGTTATTTCAAATTTTGTTTAAGGAATTAAGGAAGTATACTGCTTTTCTGTCTCTGTTAGTATGACTTATGGCATAGCTAAGGTAAAACATCGTTTTCTAATAATATGAAGATGATAATGTGATGATGTTTAATATTTGACACACATTTTAAATATGCCATGTTATAATGAAAAGATACTAATGCGCTTCACATTTGACCAAAATTCTGAATCCATATGTACCAAAATGTCATTTATACTAGAAAAATTCTCATTTTACTTCCTATTTGATAAAAAGTTTCAATCTATGCCACTGAGATATCAGAAAACCAGGATTTACTCATGATAAATCCACATTAAGGAAAATGAAACCTCACAAGCCATTTCCAAGATTACTTTTCTGTTTATTCAAGTTTCTATTCTGTATTGATCTTAATCTCTTAGCTTTCCATCTCCTTTTAATGATGTCATACATTCCTAATAAAATCCAAATGTTTAATATTATATGTATTAAAACTGATTAACTATTACTATCAATTGTTAATTTGAACCTGGCATTTGTCACAGTAGCAAAAAATCAAAGTATTTTCAACAAATACTACTAATTTCAACAAATATACCCAAAAGTAAGACCAATAATTTTTTTCTCAAAATTTGTTTATTTATTCTTCCAAATTTATTTCATCACGAATCTATAAGTAAACCCCCCCACCCCCTGCCGGACACAATGCACCAATCCCAACTCTTTTTCCAATCCTCAATGCATGCTAAAAAGTTATGGGCAGGTAGGGACCTTCGAGGCGCATGGCGATTCATGATGAATCTCTTCAATAGCCTCAAAACGGTGTCCCCGGAATGGTCTTTTGAGTTTAGAGAATAACCAGAAGTCGCACGGCGTAAATACGGTGGTTGCGGAACGATATGGGTTTCATTTTTGGCGAAACAGTCACGAAGAATTAATGCTGTGTGAGCTGGCGCATTCAGTGTTTTCGGTACCAATCGAGATTTGACGCGTTTGAAGCCCAAATGGAATTGACCGATCCTTTTGAAATTCCAACTTCATCAGCAAGGTCTTTAATTGTAAATCCACGTTTTGCAAGCACTAAATCTTTAATTTTTGGACGTGAGCTTCGTCGGTTGAGGTTGGTGGTCGACCAGAGGGCTCTTTGTCTTCAACGCGTTCTCTGCCTTCTTTGAACTGTTTATACCACTTCTAGACATTTCTTTCAGATATAGGAATGCTCACCGAATGCCTTCTGCAACATTCTATACGTTTCCACAAACAAAATTGAATGCAAGTTCTTTGCTCAATTAATTCAGACATTTCAAAATCTCCCGAATCACTCTTAGCGTCTCACAAAGCCGAGCGGAACTCAAACACTAATGAATATTTTGACGCCAATTTCACACAGATGTGAAGGACAGTGCCAGCAACCTAAAAAAGAAAAAAATTGAAATTCCATAAACCCCAGGAATTTTAAATTTAAAATTGGTCTTCCTTTTTGGACACAGTAGTATTTTCACGAAATTGGTAGATTTCTCTTACTCAAAGGCCAATGAGATTCAGACATGAATCTGCTGACACCAATAACAGATTTAATATAGAGTAACATTACCAGGTCGATTATGATAGCATGTTTACATGCATCTTATGTCAGCAGTAAAATTGAGTGGTAGGCACGATATGCAATTTTGAGGCAGTTCGCTTAAGTATCTTACACGATTGTATCTCACCGTTTACATATCGATTGGTTGCGGGATGTGTATGATTAGAACAAAGGTTTCCCCAGATGTAAATAACTTTATATTATGAAAGGTTAAGCCTGTGTTAAGCTTATAAGAGTGTTAAGAATTGCTATATTTTGTTGCTACTGATTATTATTTCCTTAGATTACTTTTTATCTTTGTTGTTATACATTTATTTGTCTGATTGTTATTGTTGTATTTATTTGTCTATAGTTGTTTTACTGCAAATCTAATAATGATATTAATTTATTCTAATTAATAAACTAAGTAAATATAATTTGGTAATTATTTTTCATTATTGTAAAAATAAAGATGAAATTTAAACTTTTTATTTTTAATTATCAAATTGTTTGAAGTTCAAGCGAGAATTATTGAATTTCTTTAACTGTAGATAAACGTATTTATATATACATGTATATAGTATGCATATCAATAGTTGCCAGATCTTTATATATGTTAAAAATATATAATATTATACAGATATAATAATTTATTATATCTTAAAAATATATAATTTTACGAAAATCCCATTGAATTAAATTAACTTGATTATAGCAATGAATAGATTATTGAAATGATAACAATTCTAAATTATAATATTAATTTTTTTTTTCAAATTACACTTTTACATCTTATTTACCAACTTTCCAGTACCGGCTGCTTAATTATTTTCCCTTGCAACTGTTTTGACTTGGAATAAAATGTTTAACTAATTATACATAATAAAATTTTAATAATGTTAATAAAATATTAAAAATTATAATAATAAAAGGTTAATTACTCCTATAATTATTAGTTATTATTTCTATATTATACATATAGGAATAAAATATTTATACATAAATATATTATATTATACATAATTATACACTAATTATACATTATAAACTATAACTTTTTAAAAGTTGCCAGAAATTTCGTATGTTAAAATAAAACATAATAGTAGTTGTACATCCCAAATATTGAACTAAAAATTTTTTTTTTCAAAATTCACTTTCTTTCAAATACAGAAGTATGGCAAAAACTTAATGAGTAATACACTGTACTATAAGAAAAAAATCAAAAGGTCTGTTTAAACATTATTACGTCAAAAGGTCTGTTTAAACAGACAGTGAAAGAAAAAAAATCTCAACAATATTGTAGAGTAATGAAATTCGGATAATACATTTGTCTAGTTAGCATGTTTAATTGATTAAATTTTAAAGTTCAAAATCGTTGAGCTGTTGATTATGGCTTCTTCGTCTTCTTAAAGGCGTTCTTGGCTAACATCAACTCAATACGTCAAATTTCAAAGCTCAATAACGCTCACGAACTTTACAGCATGCATTTAAAACAAACCTGATTTGCATGTTCCACGTGGCGCTACTAGCGCTACACTTATGCGAAAAGCGCGAAAATCGAATCGATGTCATTTTTCAGATGTATAAACACGCCTACCAAATTTCGTTTATCAAACGTCTTTCTTGGTGTTGGGATTTTTTTCCGTCAGTGTAAACACTTATTGAGAATTGAGTTTGGTTTAGCTATTTGTTAATTTGGTAAACGCTGATGGATAATGAAAATTTTATCTTTACAAATATATAGGATTAGGAAAATCATATTGAATTAAACTCACTAGATTATAACATTGATTTCGCTTGTTGCTCTACGGTCATTTTGTGTACACTTGAGGCTAATTAGACAGTGACCTACAATTTAACGTGGATTCTGAACAGCTGGAAAATCCATGCCACCCGCCAAGATACGAATTTGGTACCAAAGAACAGTGCATTAGCCAATTGGTCATCAATCCGTGGATTATGGCTTGGTTTGGTTTTAAATGGTGATAATTCGAAATTGTAATATTAATTTTTTTCCAAATATAATTTTATTTTTACTTTTTATTCATAAATATTTCTGTACCATCTGTTTACTTATTTTTCTGACAACTGTTTTGTCTTAAAATAAAACGTTTAACAATTTATACATATCGTTAATTTTTCAAAAGTTATCAAAAGTTTTGTGTTTTCAAATAAAACATAAATGTCAATAAAACATCTCAAATATTGAACTAACTAAAAACTCTTTTTTTTTCCAAAAAAATTCACCTTTATTTTAAATACCAAAGTGTGGTAAAACTTAATGAGTAACACGCCGTAAAAATCAACAGGTCTGTTTAAACATTATTGCATAAAAGGAAAGAAGAAATATTTCAGTTTAACAAAATAACTAAATTGTGACATTCATTTACAATATCACGACTTGAATAAACACTTATTGAGAATTGAATTCGGTTTAGCTATTTGTTAATTTGGTAAACGCTAATGGTAGAATGGAAAATCTAATCGCCTAAACATATTATTCCAGTTTATTTAAGTGTTAATTCTGGAGGTGGGAAATCTTTTGTGGAATGATTAAATATTTGAAATGCTTGCCAATTCCTTTGTGAGAGATAAATATTCGAATCTAAAAGGCAATTAGTCATTCATAAAATAATCTCGTTCTATGTAAATAAGCAGAGAATAGAACTGTTGAAATGTTCTATTTATGAGGCAAAGAATGGCAGTACTTTACATCCAACAAAAGATCGTTTGCAGAAAAAGAAGCAAGAAAAATATATCCGAACATAAAACATTTTCTGCGGTTGACGTTGACAAGTAAATAATTGCTTCCTATCGGTACCTTTTATAAACGGCAAACTGAAGCATGAAATAGTTTGTTATCGCTTTTATTTTCGACATTTATTACTTTTATTGTGATTGGCAACACAATTCATGTGTGGAATAATATGAAAACATCAAAAAGTTAGGTTTTGTTTTATTAGAATTTGATACTAAGAATAATAAAAAAAAAGAATTGCAATTTTATAAGGCCATGACAGTATCCTGTTTTTACCCCAGGACATAAAACTCTGAAAAAGGATATCTATTCAATTTATATTTATGTAAAAACAAAAAAAAAAAAAAAGGAAAGTTTTAAGCTCTTAACAATGTATTTTTTATCGCTTTTGCATTTGTTGTTTGCCTATTTTGTTTGCCGACCTAATTTATTTTTAGTATATTTTTTTATCCTTTCAAAATCATTGGATTCTTTTTTGGAAGTACATGGCAAATTTTTCTAAAGATCTTCACTTCAAGAAATCAAAATTCGTAAAAATATTAGAAAATTTATTTTTACTGTCATTGTGCTTTTGTTTCCTTTCGCGTAATAATAAAATGTTTATTCTCTTGGAAGAAATTCCTTTTATTGTTCTTGCAAAAAAAGATGATTTCGATTATATAGCAATTCCTTTAATGTATGTGGAAATTTTTGGATTCAATTTGTAATGTTCACAAAATTATATATTTAAAAAAGAATGGCAAGTTAGGAGGTCTTGAATTTAATGATCAATATCTTAAATAACACAATTTAGGCTATTTTTCAATTTTTTTTTTATATTTTGCTTTCGTTGATATTAGGAAAATAATATTTTCTCTTACAAGGTTTTAATTTTTTTTTTTACAGATTATTGTCGTTTTTCCATTACATACACTAAAGGCTATTACACTACACTACTGGCCATTAAAATTGCTACACCAGGAATTAAGATAACAAAATTATATTTATTGGACAAATATATTATAACTGGAAATAACAAGTGATTAAATTTTCAAAACATTTGGGTGCATAGATCCTGAGAAATCAGTACCCAGAACAACCTCCTCTGGCAGTAATAACAGCACCTATACACCTGGGCATTGAGTCAAACAGAGATTGGATGGCATGTACAGGTACAGATGCCCATGCAACTTCAACACGATGCCACAGCTCATCAACCATAGTGATTGCCATATGGTGACGAGCCAGTCGCTCGGCAACCATGGACCAGACGCTTTCTATTGGCTAGAGATTGGTGAACGTGCAGTCCAGAGCAAGCTGTAGGCAGGCCAGGGCAAGCTGTTAATAGATGTACGTTTTTCTTATCAAGGAAGGTCCGTACAATATCGGCAACATGCGGTCGTGCATTATCCTGCTGAAACGTAGGGTTTCGCAGGGCTTGAATAAAGGGTAGAGCCAAGGGTCTTAACACACCAGAAATGTAACGTGTACTGTTCAAAGTGCCTTCAATGCGAACAAGAAGGGACCGAGGCGTGTATCCAATAGCACCCCATACCATCACGCCAGGTGGCCAATATGACGATGACGAATGTACGCGGCCAATGTGTGCCACGATGCCGCCAAACACGAATGCAACCAACGAATGCTGTAAACACGAATGAACCTGGATTCGTCTGAAAAATGATGTCTCGCCATTCGTGCGCCCAAGTTCGTCGTTGATCAAACCATTGAAGACGCTCCTGTCTGTGATGATGAAGCGTTAAGCTGGTCGCAGACCATGGTCTCCGAGCTGAGAGTCCATGCTGCTGCAAACGTCGGCGAACTGTTCATGCAGTCACTTGTTGTCTTGCAAACGACCCCAATTCTTAACTGAGGGCTCGTGACGTGGCTGCACGGTCCATTAAAGCCATGCGGGTAAAATGCCTGTCTCCTCGGTTGCTGCAATAGAGGCCCCTTGAGATCCAGCCTGGCTTTCCATGTTACCGTCCTGAACCCATCGATTCCCTCTTCTGCTAACAGTCATTGGAACTCGACCGATGCGAGCAGCAATACTGCGATATGATAAACCACGACCCCGGTACGCTACAATTCGACCTTTATCAAAGTCAGAAACGTGCTGGTTCGCATTTCTGCTTCTTACACGAGACATCATAACAACTTTCCTCCAGGCAACAACGTTCAAATGCAATTTGTGTTTGAGAAATCGGCTGAACAATTTCCTCATTTAAACACATTGTATGTGTCGCTACCGGCGATTGCTTTGTCTGAATGCGCTGAAAAGCTAAACATTTGCATATCACAGCACCTTCTTCCAGTCGTTTAAATTTCACGTCTGTAGCATGTCGCCTTTTGGTGTAGCAATTTTAATGGCCAGTAGTGTATTTATATTGCCAATTGCTAAGGAATTACTGCATTTGTGTATCATTTTTTATCAATTAGGAATATTTGGGTCATTATTAAATTGAAGCCAGATACATTTAGATCTAAACGATCTTACGTTTAACATTTTAATGGTATTTACTGTTACCAAAAGTAATTCTAATATTTTACAACCTTTCCATGTTTCTATTAGAAAGATATTGTTGTGTACATTTTAAATAATATTTACAATCATAAATATACTTAGAATCCAAAACTAATGTTATAAAATTTTATTGATAAAATAGATAATAATATAATGGGATAAATATTCTTTTTAACTATGTTTGACTTATACATTTTAATGATATTTACTGTTAACCAAACGTAATTCTAATACTTTAGAATCTTTCCTTGTTTTTATTTGAACGATGTTGATGTTTACATTTTAAATAATAGTTTGAATCATAAATATTCTTAGAATCATAAAATAATTTTATTAAATTTTATTGATTATAAAAATAACAATATAACGGAAAAAAATATTTATTTTAACAATGCTTGTCTTTTCCCCGTAAAAGAACCCACTCGTATGTTAATCATATAAAGATAAATCATGAATAAATACAACGTTCATAAAAGATGTCCTATTTTCTTTGCGCAAACCTGTCTTTCTCAGAAACTTGCATTCTTTTACTTGAGGAAACTCATTGTATTAAAAAGCCCATATTGATATTTATTTTCGAATGAATCAGTTTTCATTCTTTTTAATTGATTATAAATATTCCACGAACTGATATTGAGAAAGTTTAGTAAAATATTTGGTTTAAGTGAGAAGTATTTATTTTAATTTTTAGATATTTTATGAACAAAATTTTATACTTATAAAATACATTATAAAACACTGTAAATAATAATAATTTTTACCTTAAAAGAACCCACTCGTATGTTAATCATATAAAGATAAATCATCAATAAATACAACGCTCATAAAATATGTCACATTTTCTATTACGCAAACCTGTCTTTCTCAGAAGGATCCATTGGATAAAAAAGCCATATTGATAACATTTATTTTTTCCATAAAACAGTTTTCCTTCTTTTTAATTGATTATAAATATTCCACAAATTGAAATTGGGAAAGTGCAATAAAAATTTTTGATTAAAGTGAGAAGTATTTCATTTAACTAATTTATTTTTTTTTATTAACAAAATTTTATCCATATGAAATACACTGTAAAAGAAATAACAGTAATAAATCAGCCTTTTTTGGGAAGTATTTTCTCTAACCTTTATAATGGAAGCCATATAATTTTGAAAATAAATTTTGAAAAATTTTATTTCCATTTTTTTTATTTCCATTATATAATATATGAAATCTTTTGAATACATAAAAATAATAAATAAATTTGAGAAATATCGTACAAAGTTAAACCTGATACCTGAGACGAAAAATTTATATATATTAATATCTATTATAGTTTGGATTACATTAAAATTATTATTATTATAAGAAACTTTAATATATAGTAAAATATTTTTTTTGTATTTATATCAAATTTTTTTATTACAAAAATTGACCGAGTTCAGCTACGGCAGTAAATTATAGAAAATTCAATACGAAAAGTAAGTTTTATATTGAGCTTATTACTTTTGAAATATTATGATGGCTAAAACCTATTATTACCTATTTTGGTCTATGGCTCTGAATCATGGACTTTGAAAGATCTGATAAGGCCCATTTGGGTATATTTGAGCGGAAGATTTTAAGGGCCATTCTTGGAGGTGTTATGGAAAGTGATTGTTGGAGAAGACGGTACAACGCAGAAATTTATAAATGCTACAAAGAAGCAGTTTAGACACCTAAAGATTATAAAATTTATCAAGATCAATAGATTAAACTGGGTTGCTTATGTATTTAGAATGAATGATTTAAACCCTGTAAAAAGGCTGGTTTAGGAAAAGTCACAGGGACAAAGAGTAAGAGGACGTCCCAAGTTGCGATGGATAGACGCAGTTGAAAAGATTTTGCTGTGGAAGACCAATATCACCAGAGGAGTGCATGGCAAATCTGTTCAAAGAAAAGACTTGACTCACCCTGGATTGTCGTACTGTTGATAATGATGAAAAACTATTATTAAAATTTTCTAGCTCTCTAGTAAAAGAAACTGGTGAAAGATTGTAAATTACGAGGAAACATACATTCGAAATTAATAATGTTAATATAAAACTATTGACCCATAATGAATAATTTAAACTGTTTCTAATAGATAGCTCTAAGATATTTCTAATATATATAGTATCTAATATTCTAATATATATAATATCGAATGTTCTTATATATAATGTTCTAATATATATCAGATATAATGTTCTAATATATATAATATAAGATAGTTCTAAGTGAATGATAGAGCAAATGATCTTTAAAATATAAATCCAGATTATTCTGAAGAATGCTCAAAATATTAGCTTTTTGGGAAAAAAAATAAAGAATTTCTTAAAAATAAAAAAGAAACAATTTAAGAGTAAATAAATATTTTTTAAAAACAGAATCGTGAATAAGATATGTTGCAATAAATAAATTGATTGATATGCAATAAATAAATAAGTTGCGATTACTCCTTTCAGTGATCAATTGGTTTTAAAATATTTGGTAAATTATGAATATTATAAAAATTTATATATATTTTAGTAAACTTTAAAAAAATATTTTTCTCCTATAGTCTAAAATTTAAAAGTTATATTTCAAACTGCCTGGGTTTTAAAAGTTCTCACGGTTTGGTATGATATTAATTTCTTTATTTTTTAATTTCTGCTATTAATTTTAATACATTTTTTGCGCTTGTAAAAATATGATTTCTAAATTTATAACACTATTATTGGTTCTAACTAATTAGTTAATTCTTGATAACTGTGATGAAATCTCAATACTTCCAAACACGAAAAAATCTTCATTATTTAATAAATTAATCTAAATTTGGAGGCATCTTAAATTTTCTTCTTATGTAAGTCAGTTTTACCATCGTTATAAATATAAATCCTATAAATATAAAAATACTCTTCTCAAAGTTCTTTCAAACAATAATAGAAATGGTCTTACGCTTTCATACAGGGATTAACTAATTATTTGATTTATGATTTTTTTTTTTTTGTTCTAATGCAGCTGGCAAACACATTTGATTTATGATCGATGTAGAAAGAATCGGTACCGCCAAACACTAAAAAGAATCTCTATTGTTTAAGAAATTTCTTTGAGTTTAGAAGTTTTTAAAATTTGTTCTTATGCAAATCAAACTGACTAACCTCTACACATATGTACCAGTATTGTTAGCTTTTTGTTGTAAAATACAGGAATATAATTTAAATACAGGTGTGCAAAGTTATTGAATTCATGTTTTGATTCTTAAATATATATATATATATATATATAATATTTTTAAATTTTAAAAAATCATATCATTAAAAAAAATAATGTTTTGAAGACGCAAATTTTAAATGATGTGCTTAAATATATCATTAACATTTTTATCATACATAATTAATTGTAATTTTAGTAAAGTATTACATTTTTTTTTTTGTTTGCCTAACTTAAAATTTCCTTTTTAGTAACATATAGCTCATTTTAGAACATATAATAGCTTATTGTAAAGGAAATATCGGATCATTTTATTATAGAAATATATTTAAACTTTAAGATGTAAAGATTAATTTAAAAATACTTATACCCGTATTTTCTAAAGCACCAATGCAGTTTTTAAAATTCTTTTATTCTGTATGTCTATGGAGCTATAAGATATATCGTTGAAATTCAACTATTAGTTTTCTGCCTTATCTAATACTAACACTCTGTTTTGAAGCAAAATAATAAGTATTTCTGAATTTGTTTTCAGCTAGCTATATATAACTAAATTTATTATAAATTGATAGGCTTAAATCACGCTCTCTGAAAATATTTCAGAAATATTGTTTGGTCCCTTATGATTTCTTCTATAAGAGATTTAAAATATTGTTTCGACACATCATACTTAATGCTTTTAAAATACTTAAAAATTAGAATCCTTCCAAAGATACAAACTTTCAAGTTTTATGAAACATCGTTAAAATTGACAGTAGGTGGCATTTCAAAAGTTATATATTTTCTATATAAAGCTATTTTATTTGAATAAAAACGAAATAAAGTTATTGTGACATTTTATTTACAGTAAAAATAAGAAATATATATATATATATATATATAACGCCTATTAGATAAACGACGTGGCTTACATTCCACTAACTTAATAAATGCAAAATTTATATATTATTCAATTTATGTATTTAAATATATTTTTTAAAAATAATATGTTTTTATTAAATAAATTTTTGGAATGGAATTTAATGGATAAATAAAATGCAATAAAAAAAAAAAATTATTTATATTAAAATAAGAAATATATATTAACATCTATTAGAGAAACAACATTGCTTTTATTCCACTAAATTAATATTTGACAAATTTATATATTTAAATATATTTTAAAAAATAATATTTTTTTTAAATGAATTTTTGGGATGGACTTTAATGGATAAATAAATATACAATAAAAGTTTATTTATAATAAAAATAAGAAATAAATATAACGCCTATTAGAGAAACAATATCGCTTATAATTGCCAATTTAATATTTACCAAATTTATATACTTAAATATATTTTAATAATATTTTAATAATATTTAAATATATTTTTAATAATAATTATATATTTAAAAATAATATATTTTTTTATTAAATGAATTGTTTGTGATAGAAATTGATAGTTAAATAAAAATACAATAAAAATTTACTTATAATAAAAATAAATATATATAAAGCCTGTTAAAGAAACGACACTGTTTATATTCCACTATGCCAAATTTATATAATTTTAAACTTATATATTTAAATATATAATTTTAAAATAATATATTTTTTATTAAAGGAATATTTTTTATGATATGCTAGATCAGCTAGATATACTAGATAATATTCTTGCGAACATTTTCCGGCCTGTGAGATTTATCACACTTTTACAAAATATATTTATTTTATGGCGGCCAAAATAGTGAAAACCAATGTGTTAAAAAAATACATTATGTGTGCATTCAGCTATTCAAAAATTAACTGCTGAAATTATGAGAAAAAATTAACTTTGATTTTAAATTAATATTCTTGCGAATATAGACAAATATTGCCTGTTTTATTTATGAGTTTACAGTTTGGAGTTCGCAGAATATTTAAATTATATTCTGCAAACTCATGATGCGCACTCTTCTTGGAACACGCTAATATAAAATGTTCTATGTTTCACTGAAGTCACTGACCATTCCTAGATACGCACAGTAGATTGTTGAAAGCAGAGTGAACCAGACTCAAAACATGCTCAAACATAACGGACGCTAACCTGCAACACCCATTACGAGTGCAAATACCCAAATTGAGATCGATTTGAAAAAGCTAATTGAAAGAGTGAGAAAAAATAAATAATTTTAATGATTTCATTTTTTAATTTTCATTTATATTTATATATTTTTTTATATTTCATTTTTAGTGTTGTACATTTATTTACAATGTGCGTTTAGTATCATTATTATCGTAATATCTATGTAAGAATAATATGAACGCAAAAATAATAACTCATTATGTTTCAATTTTTCACTCCAAAAAAAATGTCTATAGTGGGTCTAAATCTAATATGGAAATATAAAAATTTTATAGATGGCCAGCAGATTTATGAGGCATTTCCAAAGTGGCCAACAAGATCATTTGGTTTGTCCTCCCCCCCCCTGCTCTACAGTCAAATTAGACATGGACATACTACTTAAAGTGGATTCAAAACCACTACAAACATCCATGGCACTGCCGGGACGCGAACACAAAACTTGTGGCACCGAACGCCAGAGCGCTATTCACGATCAGGTCCTCCTACAATATTTGTTATTCAAAACATAATATTTTAAAATAGATTTGAAATCAATAACAGACATTTTTTTTTCCTTTATCAAAAATTTTAAATGAAATAATAGCTAGTACATTATAAATGATAAGGAATTAAAAATATTTTAAAAGTTACCTCAGCATATCTACTGCAACGTTTCTCGTAGTCTCCCTCAGTCCTTACTCCAGTCCCATTCGACTATGACTAATAAGAGCTCCAGTGGTTACCTATAAAGAAAAAGGAGGAAACATTACTCGATGCCAGAGGGCTGATATTGAAACGCATCAGAGTCCTTCTCTGGAAAACCGAAAAACAATTGTTTTATTTGAAAAAAAGAACCTTTAAAAGAAAGGGAAAACCCCCCTCTCAGCTGTAAACCATTAAATTTCAATTACCGTAAATTGATATTGGAAGCAACTGCGCCATTCAGGTCAATTTTTATATTACAAGCAAGGAAACAGTAGTCAGTCTAAAACTCCAGGTTAAATCTCTTTCCAAGAAACGAAACTTCTCATTCAATTTGCTTTATTTATTTTTTTTTTCCATCATCATAAAATTGCAAGTAAGGAGAGAATCCTTTTTTTTTTTGATATTCGTAGAAGGAGAATCGATAAGATTTCAATTCAATTAAATGTCCTACTCGTGTTGATTTTTAAGCGAGAAATATGAGCAACCGGTTTTCCATTGTTTTGCAATATTCAATTAAGGAGGTTGATTTTATTTTTCCCCAAATTGGTTTCGTTGAAAGTTTTATTAAATACGTAAATTATTAAATCCGTTTATATATTTTGAAATATTTTCTTTAAATGAAACATGCCTATTTTCGTATGGTTTCGAATTTTACATTTTATTGTTATATATTAACTATAAATTGTGTGTGTATTGTTTTTTGGGAGAGGAGTCAGTGATATCTTGATCACTTTTAACGTTTCTTATTGATTTATTTATTATTTATTTTTTAAAAATTTCTTTCATAAGCTTTTCGGTTTATTTAAATTCGTTTTGTTTCCCTTTTTATAAAATCGTTTGGTAGCTTGGGTTTTTTTTAAAAACTTTTTATCAAATGCTTTTTTCTTAACTTTATTTCACTTGATTTTTATAAAATTATTTGAATTATATATATTTTTTTAACTCTCTTAATTTGCTTTTTATAAATCACTTGGAATTCTTCAAGTTTTTTTTATTTTTAAATTTCTTTCACGTGAGTTTTGTAAAATCGTTTGGAATTCTTTTTATTTTTTAAAAATTTGTTTTTCACCTGTTTTTTATGAAATCGTTTGGAATTATTTTATTTATTTTTTTTTTTTATTTCTTTCACTTGCATTTTTATAAAATCATTTGGAATTCTATAGATATTATATTTTTTAAATTTCTTTTACGGGCTTTTCATTAAATTTTCTTTCACTACCTTCTTTTATAAAAATAGCTTGGAATTCTGCATTTTATTTTTAAATTTTTTTTTCACTTCCATTTCTTATAAAATAATTTGTAATTCTATTTTTTTATTTTTTAAATTTCTTTTCACTTTTTTTCAAACCGGTTTCCATTGTTTACAATATTCAATTAAAGGTTGATATATTTTTCTCTAAATTGGTTTCGTTGAAACAAAGTTATTAAATAGGCTTAGAAATTTTTAAGTGTTTTCAAAACATATATTTCATGTCATTTCAACATTATATTTTATTGCGATATTTTACCTATAAACTATACTGGTATGTGTATTGTTTTGGGGAGAGTGAGTTATAATAAAATCGTTAGGAATTCTATAGTTTTTTATTTTATTTTTAAAATTAATTTCATCCCCTGTTTATTTTTATAAAATCGTTTGGAATTATATGTTCTTTAATTTTTTTAAATTTCTTTCACTTCCATTTTTTATAAAATCGTTTGGAATTCTGTACATTTTTATTTTTTAAAATTTCTTTCACTTCCCTTTCTTATAAAATCATTTTAAATTCTATTTTTTATTTTTTTTTATGTTTTTTCACTTTCTTCAACCGGTTTCCTTTCGTTTAATTCATTTCAATTAATGGTTGATTTATTTTCCCCTAAATTGGTTTCATTGAAACTGTTATTAAATACGTTTTTACAATTTTTGAAGGGTTTTTTTTTTGCATAAAACATATATTTCATGTGGTTTCAACATTACATTTTATTGTTATATTATTATCCATAAATTGCATATATGTATTGTTCTGGGAGAATGAGCCAGTGATGCATTAGACCACTCTTATTACATTTCTTATTTATTTATTTATTCTAAATTACTAATCGGAAAAATTTTTTATTGATTTATTTAAATTCATTTCACGTGTTTTTTAAAAAAATCGTTTGGAATTCTATAATTTTTACTATTTTATATTTCTGTCACTTTATTTTTTATATAAAATCGTTTGAATTCTGCAGTTTTTTTTTTTATATTTTTAAAATTCTTTTCATCTTCTTTTTTATAAAATTGTTTGGGAATTCTATAGTTTTTTAATTGTTTAAAATTTCTTTCACTTCCATTTTATAAAATCGTTTGGAATTCTGTACATTTTTTTTATTTTTTTAAAATTTCTTTCACTTCCATTTCTTATAAAATCATTTGGAATTCTGGCTTTTTATTTTTTTTAAATTTCTATCACTTTCATCAACTGGTTTCCATTGTTTGCAATGTTCAAATAAAGGTTGATTTTTGTTACTTAAATTGGTTTCATTGAAACTGTTTAATACGTTTAGAAATTTTATAGTGTTTTCTTTGCATAAACATATATTTCATATGGTTTCAAACATTACATTTTATTGTTATATTATTACCCATAAATTATAAATTATAAATATTATATATACCATAATTATTGTCTTGGGAGTTATTAATATCTTGAACACTTTTAATGTTTCTTATTTTATTTATTTAAATTATTTTCTCATAAAATATTCTTATTGATTTATTTAAATTTGCTCCATGTGTTTATATAAATTTAATTAATTTCTTTCATCTTTTTTTATAAAATTGTTTGGAATTCTATAGCTATTTTTATTTTTTAAATTTTTCATTTGCTTTTTTGAAAATCGTTTGTAATTATATATATTTTTATTTTTAAAATTTTTTCACTTCCTTTTATAAAAATCGTTGGGAAGTTTTTAAAAAAATTTTCATTCTTTTTTTTAATAAAATCGTTTGGAAGTATGTGATTATTTTTATTTTTTTTAAATTTCTTTCCTCTTTTTTATAAAACGTTTGGAATTTTTTCTTATTTTTAAAAAATCTTTTCACCTGTTCTTTTTTATAAGATCGTATGGAATTATATGGTTTTTGTTAGTTTTTAAATTTCAACACTTTATAAAATCGTTTGAAATTCTTTGATTTCTTTATAGTTTTTAAATTTCTTTTTGTTTTATTTTTTTATAAATCTTTGGAATTCTATAGTTTTTTAAAAATTTTTTTTCACTTGTTTTTTTTATAACGTTTTTAATTATATAATTTTTTAATTTTTTTTTTTTAAATTTCTTTCACTTGCTTTTTTAAAATCGATTGGAATTCTATAGTTTTCAATTTTTTTTAATTTCTTATACGTGATTTCTTATTAATTTTTTTTACTTGCATTTTTTTATAAAAATAGTTTGGAATTCTATATTTTTGATTCTTTAAATTCTTTTTATGTGCTTTTATTAAATTTTTTCTTTAATTTGCATTTTTTTATAAAATCCAATGAAATTCTACAGTTTTAATTTTTTAATTTCCCCAAATGTTTTTTTTTTTATTTAAATTTCATGCTGGTTATGCGTTTTTATTTTACATCAAATTCTAAGTTTCATACATAATCTTCTATGTCGTCTGGAGCCAATTAAATTTATTTTTACCATGATGTTGTTGTTATATTATTGTTATTTATTACTTTTATTAATCCAATTTTTGTTATCTTGTTATTGAACCCATCTACATATTTTAATAAATTATTTCTTTGCTAATATATCTTTTTTTATATGATTTCACTTTTAACCTTTTATTATGATTATAAAAATATTATATTACGGATATGAATGAATTGAATAACGCATTGCTTCTGTAGAGGAAGAAGATTATTTAGAAATCTGATAAGCGATGCCGAATCGAATTTGTTTTGTGATTATGCCAAAAAATTAGCAATAAAATTGGGGTAGCAAAAAAAATATGGGAACAGTTATTCCATATGGACTTCCTAGATAATGTTATTGTTGCATCTCTAGAATCAAAGTGTAATTCAGATAAAAAATTAACGGCTTTAAAAATACAGATCATTTTGAATTATTTAAAGTAATTAAACACACGTTATTCAAGTTAAAGTTAGAAAATGTATTAATATTTCAAATATATAACTGAAGGAAATTAGAGAATGGTTTTAAATGGATTGATAAATTAAATATCCCTTTAAAATTAAGTTAAATGTTTATTTCAATTTATTTACTTGTTAAAAATAGAGGTTTTTTTTAAAGTTCAATTTATTATTTTTGGTTCATCTTTGTAACAAATTTGTTTAATTAAATTTTGGAGGAACTGAAATTAATTTTTTATTCAATATAGTAACTTAATAAAAGTAAAATAAAAGGTAAATTTTATTGAAATTATGGTATTAGATGCATTTATTTTTCATTTTCTATTTTAAAAAAGAAGTAAATAGCTTACATTAAAATTTATTTTTTTTACTCATGTAGTTTCTGGATTATTTTAAGTTTTGCTAAATTTGATATATATATTCAAAAAAATTCATTGGAAATAAATACAAAACCTATGAAAACTTTCTATATCTGGAGAGAGTTATTCCAGGAAAAAAAAAAAATGAAAAGCATTATGAAGTTAAAGAAAAAAATCTAAACATTTTATAACGGGCTGCGAGCATTTTTAT